>JBBYHM010000012.1:7995133-8008607 GCA_038381775.1 Adansonia rubrostipa
TTTTATTGAATTTGAAAAAATCATTATTAATTACAATTTTTTCTTAAATATCATCCTAATCCATGTCACCAAACACTAGTTAACATTTCTTTTTTTATTATCGTTTTATTGCTTGGTAATATTTTTGACAACGTTTTGGAGTATAATAACTAGATATGGTTAAATGTTATCCGTCTCGAGTTAAGTTTTAGACATAATTTTTTTAAATTTTGATCAATTTAAAATTTTATTTATATTTAATTTTAATTTAAAAGTATACTATTAATATTAAAATAAAAATTTTAAATATTTATATTATTTAAAAAAAATTAAAAGATTTAAAAACTCAATAAATTAAATGGAATCTTAATTCCAATGGTTAGAAATCAAAACTAGCAAGCTTAATTATTAAAAAGAAAAATGTCCGATTTGTAAACTCGTCTATGCATCTTTATCGTTATCAATTAGCAAATTAGCATGACTCTAGAAACGACCTTTAAGTATTTATATCATTATATGAGTATTAATTAATTATTACTAAAAAAATTGGTGAACAAAAGCAACAGAGCAATCCATTAAAGAAAGTATCATTAAAATACTTATTGATAAAAAATTAATTTATTAATAATAGGTGAAATTTAAAACTTTTATTAATAAAATAGAAGCTTGAGTGCTTGACACGTATTTTTTTAAAAACTAAATAAGAATAACACATACTAATTTTTAATTCTGTTTATATAATTAAAAACTTCAAATAAAATAAAAGCATTTGTTTTTTGTGAGATAAGTGTACTATCTTTAAAGACTTCCAAGTCGTTCAAACTCAGGAAGAAAAGAAAATCCAAGGTACATAATTAATAAACTCAGTCTAATTACAAAATTCAAATCATTCGATAAATGCTTAGATTCGAAAGTTATTTAATATATTATTTATAATAATTTTTTTATTAAATGAAATAATTAATAACTTATTTATTATTTTCAGTGTATTTAAACATTTATTATCAAAATCTTTTATTTTTTGTTTTCTTTCCTTCTCTGACTGCTCAGCAAAACTAGACCTCTAGTAAGTAGTAACTTCAGCACGAACAAATACTACAGGGAAAAAAAGAAGTTAAAATACAATATATTACATGATACATACACAATTATATTAAAAATTATATAAATATATAATATTTTTAATATAATTATAATATATAAAAATATATTAATACGATATAAATACGTAAATTATCAAGTTATAGATCTCCGAAGCACTGAAGGGAAAAAAATTGTTGACGGTGGGGAAGCAACCTGGAGAACTAGACTGGATTTAAAATGAAAAAAAATTTGGGAAAATTTTAGTTGACAAGTTCAAGCAAGGCGCCTGGAAATGTGATGGTGTTAGTTGATAAACTAAAGCTTCTTCTAGATCTTTTCTTTTTCTAGAGGATAAATCTATGGCAGTTTGATAAAAGAAACATTGAATTAATGTGATATTTCTCAATTTTCCAAACGTAATTTGTCATTTTAAATCACGAGGGAATACAAATCAATCAGAAATTCTTTTTAGAGAAAATGAAGAAAATCCTTTTCTTTTTTCCTTTTTAATTCTTGTTTTTATAGTTCAATATTGAAATTCAAGTTGACCGAGCAATAGGATTCAATGCTAGTGAAGTTTCTCAAATATATATATATATATATATATATATATGATGATCAATGTTGAAAAAATTGAATCTAACTTGTTAGTTGAACATGTTCAATTGAAAACCCAAGATTTTTAGGGTTTGAAGTATGTTGAAGAAAGGATGACTTAATGAAAAAATTATTTTACCTAATAAAAAATCGATTTTATGTTAATTTTATTATTTTTTATTATATATTTTTTAAAAGTTATAAGAACTTTTTAACTTTTTAGTTTTATATAATATTAAAAATTATACCATTAAATCAATTGTATATTTTTATTAATTATTTATTATATTTAAATTTATTTAATATCAAAATAATATATCTGATTTATTAATTGTTATTGGAATTTAAAATATCAAAATTTACCTTTAAAAAAATGTAATTATTTGGGAAATGTATAACTTGAGTCACTAAATTTTGTATTAATTTTAATGTAAGTCATAAATTTTTTAATTCTATTTAATTATATCATTAAACTTCTATTATTAACACTAACTCTATAAAGTAATTTTAATATAAAAATTGATTCGACATGCATATAAAGCTTATTTTTAGATTTCATCAAGATAATGTTTAATAAACATGCACTACAACTATTTTTTCATTAAAATTATTAACGAAATTTGATAAATGACTTAATTTATTAATAATAAAAATTTAATAATATAATTTAATAAAATTAAAAATTTATAATTATCTGAATTATTCTTGCAGTCTTACATGTGTTTTTTTTTTCTTGTTTTTACAGAAAAAAAAAAAAAGAAGAGTAAAGCATTTTTACTTTATTATTACAGTCTTACCTTTACCGCTTTTTTCTCGTTGAAGTACGGAAGTATATAATGGCATTGAATCTCGTTGTTTGTTAGAACTCGATTGTGATAGAACTTTATATGCATGTTGCGTTTTTTATGGACAAAACTTTGCAAGTAATTGTGGACTACAATAAGGGTGGCACGTTGGCCAGCCCAAAAGCCGATGAGCCCACCTTAATTTTTACGACAGTCTCCTCGAGGCCTAGACGGCCCAACGAACCAGCTGTGTCCCGGTGGTGGTCGGCACTTAGCCAGACTGAAATGTCAAAAAGGAGGGAAACTCAACGCATAAACCCTAACATCACAGTTAACAGAGCCAGAGTGTCTCTCTCTGTCTTTTCTTCGTCGCTTTTAAAACGAAAAAGACGAAAAAAAAAAACCCCGGACTTTTTTAATCCATGGAATAACTTTTAAGCACAAATAATTTGTTCATCATCTTCCCCCCTTTCTTCCTTTTTTTCCCCATCGATTTTACAGTTCTATACAGAGCCATTTCCTTGTGTGCTATGGCGAGGTTTCTTCGTAATATTTCTTATTTCAAACGTTCTCTCGTCGCTCCCCAGGTTTTAATGCTTACCCTTTTGTTTATTTTCTTCGATAAGAGTTCACACCCCTTTGATTTTGTTATATTGAAAGCATATGATTGTCTTGCACTGTGTTCATTTTTCTTGTAAGAAAGCTTAAGACAGTAAGAAAAAAAATGAAACTTTGAATCTATTCTTTTTTTTTTTTTTTCAGGTATGTACAAGAGAGTTATTAGGGTCATCTTCTCAACTGTGTAACTTTTCTTCTAAAGGTATTTAAACTCCTATTACAAGCTTTAATTAGAATGTTGATACCCAAAATAATGTTATTTGGTATTTTGCTTTTTTTTCCCCCCTTTTTTCAGTAGAAATTAATAGTTTCTGTCTGATTAAATCACCTTTTGTTTTTTTGGTAAGAAATTTTAGTCTGGTAATTATCTGAATGTGACTGTAGAAAAGTGTTTTTTCATGGGATTTTTATTAATTAATGTTTCAAGTCTCTTACGTTATATAATTGAAAGAATTCAACTCTATCATAAAGCAAAATGCTTAATTAAGTGTTATTTCTATAAGTAAAAAATAATGCCACCTAAATGATGGAGTTCTTTCTGTATTTTGGTTGAGCCAGATTAATTTGTATTGAAAAGTAAATATGGTACTTACTTTCTCGTATTTGGGTGTTTCTTGATGTATGTTTGCTTGAAGGTAGGAGGAAATCCAAGTCAGATGGAAGTGATTCTGGTGAAGAGAATATGTCCAAGAAAGATTTAGCCCTAAAACAAGCCCTGGATCAGATTACTAGTTCTTTTGGAAAAGGATCTATTATGTGGCTTGGTCGTTCTGCATCTCCTAGAAATGTTCCAGTAATTTCCACTGGTTCTTTAGCTTTGGACATAGCACTTGGAATCGGTGGCCTTCCAAAGGTACTTTGCTATTCTTGTTTCGTTTTTTCCCCTTAATACATCCCCTGCTGCTAAGTAATAGCTGCTTGTGATGTTTATTAGTTCATTAGACACCTCTTTATTGGAATTATACAGGGCCGTGTTGTGGAGATATTTGGACCAGAGGCTTCTGGGAAAACAACGCTTGCTCTACATGTAATTGCTGAAGCACAGAAGCAAGGAGGTCACTTAATGTAGTTTAACCTAGTACCGTCTAATTTATGAATTGTTATGATGAACTTCTCATTCATTATGACATCCATTATTCTGTCTTGGCAGAGGAGAATACATTTGCATTTATAATTTCTTCCTGCTGTGCTACTATAAAACATAATTCTTACTGTTCATAACTAGAACAGATGGTAAGAAACTATAATAGGTTAGTCTTTCATGTTACTTTCCGATATATGTCTTGTCTACTAATTCTAGATTTATGACATTTGAAACATTGTCACAAAAGAAAAAAAGGTATTTCGTGTTACTTTCCGATATAGGCCTTGTCTACTAATTCTAGATTTATGACATTTGAAAGATTGTTACACAAAAAAGGATATCTGAAATATTTTAAAGGAGCATTGCATGCAGCATATGACATTCTTAATTCTATTAATAGGGTGATCACATTTGGAGGGTGGAGGAGATTTTGTTGCAACTATCTTCTATTCTGTTAAGGTTGTTTCTGTTGTCTTTCTGCTGGATGCTTACGTGTTTTTATAATATTCCGATGCAGGTTATTGTGTTTTTGTCGATGCTGAGCATGCTCTTGATCCTGCTCTAGCTGAAAAAATTGGGGTAAACACTCAGGATTTGCTTCTTGCACAACCAGATTGTGGAGAACAAGCTCTCAGTCTTGTGGACACCCTTGTACGAAGTGGATCTGTTGATGTTGTTGTCGTTGACAGTGTAAGGTGTTTTTGGATTCATTTATTTTCCATGATGGAGTGTGACCTAATAAATACGGCTGGGAGTTGGTAGAATGTGCTTCTGTCATGTTAGAGAACTCTGCTTTCTTCTCTTTGTCTATAATTTTTCTTTTGACCATTTATGCCTCAAATAAATTGGATGCTCATCCTAGAAGGGTTGAAATGCTATAATTTTATCTGTGCGATACTTGAAATTTATCGTATTTATTTAGAAGTGGGTCCTAAAAATAGCTTCATTTTCATTTCCAGGTAGCTGCCTTAGTGCCTAAAGGTGAGCTTGATGGCGAGATGGGCGATGCTCATATGGCAATGCAAGCTAGACTGATGAGCCAGGCTCTTCGTAAATTAAGCCATTCCCTATCATTATCGCAAACCATGTTGATTTTCATTAATCAGGTATATGTTTTATATCCTGATTATGTCCTTGATGAGTTTTGATGATCGACTTCATATTAGCACCGCAATGTCCTCTAAAGCTTTAATTTGCTAATGTGCACAAAGTTCTTGCATTGAGTTTGTTTAATTAAAGATTAAGATTATACTCCATGTCATGTACATTGAGACTTTTACCCTTTGGTCAACTTTTCCCCATTGTTTAAGGTTTTTATTAGGACCGCTAATTAGGTGGCTATTGGACTGATACAATATTTCCTGGCTGAACTGGTCGGGTGCAGAGTTCTTGTGAGATTTTACGTCAAGACTACAGAATGAATCATTGAAATTTTTTGTTTAGTATAACACATTATTACATTAACCATTTACGCTTATCAGGTGAGGTCAAAACTTTCGACTTTTGGTGGATTTGGTGGGCCGACTGAAGTTACCTGTGGTGGTAATGCCTTGAAGTTCTATGCTTCAGTGCGTCTAAATATTAGGAGAACCGGTTTTGTCAAGAAAGGAGAAGAGGTATCAAGTTCCATCCTTTCTTTCCTCTTAAGTGTGTTGATTGGATGTTGGACGTAGTGATTTAAGAAAGTCTCCCATCATATGATTCAAGTAAACTCTGCTTGGTTCGCATCGATTTGTTTTTTAACTCAGTAAAATTTCCTTTGATCGGTCCCTTACATTCCTAAGCAAGTTAAACATCTAGTTATATTGTTTAGGCTCGATGTGCTAGCCAGCAAGTAGAGGTGAGCATTCAGTCAGTTCAGTTTTAAAATTCTGAAAACCAAATAAACTGATTGAACATGGACATTCAAGTGAACCAAAATTATTTGGTCTAGTTCGCTTGGTTATGTTGGTTTTGGGTCGAGTAGGATAATTAGGTTGAGCATAGGTAGTATAATTATGGTTTGGGTAGAATAATTGGATTTTATGGCTAATATAAACAAAAATATATAATTTATTTATTTTTTAATTAGGTATTGTTTTGTTCGGTCGGTTTGATTTGAAAAATAAAAAACTACAAACCACCGAATAACCTATTTATACTGACCAAACTGAACCAAATGGACTGAACAGGGTCGGTTTCAGTTGGTTTAATCAGTAAGGTCAGTTTGTGCTCACCGCTGCCATCAAGTACCTATGTCTTCTATATTTGATGTCTCAATTGTGTTTGTTGATATTTCTATAATCTGCAGATTATAGGAAGTCAAGTTGTTGTGAAGATTGTGAAGAACAAGCTTGCCCCTCCATTTAAGAATGCTGAATTTGAGCTCGAGTTTGGCAAGGGAATATCTCGGGAAGCGGAGATCATAGATTTGGCGACGAAATGCAAAATTGTTACGAAGGCTGGGGCATTCTACACTTTCAATGACCAGACAATCCACGGCAAGGAAGCCTTCAAAAAATTTTTAGCTGAAAACAAAAGCGCATGCGAAGAACTTGAGACGAAACTTAGAGAAAAGCTATTGGAAGCCGAGAGCAAAAAGGAAAGACAAACAGATATTTTGGATGAGGATACTTCAGAAGAGATAATTTCAACTGATACTACCGATGAAGAAGCTGCTGTTTCTGCCGTTGAAGCTTAAGTATATGCATATGACTCGGAAAGAAACCCCCCATTGTTCCCCTTGCAGGTTAAGTCTTTCGTGGGGATTGCCTTCTCTTATCGGATCAGTCGTTGGCTAATTGAATTTTTTTTCCATGGACACGACGATGGAAGAATTCAGAAGTCCGATCCTCGGGCCACATTCAACCCGTTGTCATGGTCCATATTAGGGGTTTGAATTAATGGCATTTTAAGTTTATTGGTCGTAATTTGTATTGTACATGTATGGTATAGTGCGCTTGAAAGTTTTGTGGGTTCAATGGATTGAAGAATGCAGGATCTTCATTGATATCTGCAGGGATCTTCCTCTAATTGTCATATGTCCAGCCACATTTTACATGTTAATGAAGCCAAATATATATATATATATATATATATATTTTATATTCTGGTAAGATTTTTGTTATTCGTTCTTCTCCCATCTTGTAGTCTGTCCAGTTTGGCTTGTATTGGACTGGGCTAAGAGTAAGGTTTTCTTGATTTGAATCGGCTCGGTTTGTTTCAAATCGCTGTTTATATAATTAAAAAAATATTTTTTAATTTAATTAAAAATATTTATATAAAAATATTTTTTAATTTTTAATATTATTTAAAACTCTGAAATAGACTTTCAAATTAGTTCGATCCAAGTTTAGGTTAAAAAATTTTTTTTTTGAGCTAAGACTAGTCTTGGGGCACTAAACAATGTCTAATTTAAACCTAAAACATTCAAAGAGACTTGTTAACATGTTTATATAACAATGCATAAAAATTTTCCCAGTAAAAGGAAAAAAAAAAATTATTCCCTCAAATTATGTTACTCGGAGTTAGAGTGAGTATGTTTTTTTTTAATGTTTTTTATATATTTGAAGGATCGTATTCCTTTACTTATATATAAATATATATCAAATATGAGTGTTAAATATAAATACTTTAGTAAAAATAAAAAGTTAAAGTAACGTAGATATTAAATCGAATAAATACTTTAGTTTTGTTTTTTTATATATTCATTACAGGGAGTTTTTTCATTGTAGCAGAACTCTTGCTTCTTTTGGATAAATAAAGATTTTTTGGCTTATTCCCAAAAAAAAAAAAAAATCTAATAACTGTTCTCTCATAATTAATTTCTTCTCTAATAAGAGTTATAATATTGCTAACAGTGAAAGGCTGATTAATTTGTTTAATTGACATAACTTTTTTCGGTTAATTATGATGCTTTTTTTATTATTAATGTTCTCTAATGCAATTTAACAGTGTTTTTGTTAATTCGATTTTGGTTCATTCCAAAGTGCAAATTAACTGTGTTTTTTCCTTTTGGTAGTGAAAGATGTCGGAAGCAGAGGTCCGCTCTTCAGCTTTGTTCAGGACAAATTGCACCTTAGCCCTCTGGGCTTTGGCTGCCATGGCTGCCCTTGTAGCCGCCTTTGCAATGGGAATAAGCCATGAGACATTTACCCTCCCGTACCTACATTCAATCGAAATCGAGGCCAATGACGTCTCATGCTTCGTTAATTATCTTCTTCAATGGCACTGAATAATGGCATCAATTTTAGTTTTCAGATATTTCATGGGAATAAATGCAATTATCAATGCTTACAGCTTCCTGGTTTTACCGCTTCCAAAACAAGTTTGCCATGGCGAAGCATTGTGGTTTCTGATATGGTAAATATCGTTTTTGACGTCGTCTTTCTTCCTCTTTCATTTTAAAGACAATGAGTGTCAATATGTGTGGGACACTAATTGAGGTATATATCTATGTACTCATGTCCAAACATGTTGGACATGGGTAATTTAGGAAAGCTACTGTAAAATGATTGCAGCTAGTTTTATCTGGTAGAGGTGACCGGGTGAGCATTTGGTCGTTTTAGTTCAAAAATTTTAAAAATTGATTAAATTGAATTAATTTATAAAATTGATCAATAAAAATTTTTAAAAATTAAACTAAACGAACCGAGTTTATTTTGTTCGGCTGGTTTTTTTGGTTTATGTATTATTTTTAAGGGTTAGGTTACGCGTGTATAAATTTTTTATAATAGTTATGTGTTTTTGAAGGGTTTAAACAAACATAATTTTATTTTTTAATTAAATATCGATTTTTTGGTCTATTAAATTTATAAATTTATAATTACAAAGTAATCAATTAAACACATTTGCTTAACTAACCAGTCACAATCGAAATAGATCGAAATGAATCGACTAGCGTCAATTTCGATCGATTTGTTTGACTAACCAATTTTTTTACACACCCCTACCTGGTTTAACATATTAGTGACTCATTAGAGCTACGTCCTACTGTCCCGAATCTGACACTCACCTCAAAACCCGAACAACTTAGCATAGAACAAACCTTACTACTGTTAAATGACTGCAGCTAGCTTTATCTGGTTTAACAAATTTTTATTCGCCGTGGGGGCTATGTCCTGGACACAGGTTGCCGCAATGCGACTAGCTTCAACCAATTCAGCAACTCTGGGCATGTTTTACATGGAAGTGAAAGGGAACCGTGATGCACGTTGGTCTACCATCTGCGATCTCGTCTCTTCTTACTGCAACCGGTTCTTGATTGCTGTAATTGCTGGCTACATTGCCGTCGGCATGTATTTCTTTAATAACATATTTTGCCTCTGCCTGTCACTTAATCCTCTTCTTCTACAAGGGCCAAAGTAGCCACCACCGGAGCAAGCGCCATCACCGCCAAAGAAATAGCAGAAGCAGACATGATTTTCAGCAGTTCCTAATGATAAATAGCAGCCATCATTGATCTTTTTCTCTTTATTTCAAAAATTATTGTTTGGTATTGTCCTAGTTTCAAGCTGGTAATATCATATTTTGACTAGAGTCATGTTTGACTAGAACCAATTCTAATTAACACATATTTGTCTCCAAAATGATTGTTGTTTTTGTTGTTTCATGCCTTTAGATTCTCAACTTTTCTTATCACTTTAGAATCTAGACTTAGACCTGAGAAGGAGTTTAAATTGTCTTGTTAATGCCAAAGATTGTGTCAAAACTCCTTAAAGAAGTGCTTCCTCCATCCCAGAATGGAAATGAACTTTTACCACAGACTTATATTACTCAAACTCTTTATTTTCTTCTATGTATCTGACATTAATGTCCGACATATATATAGATATAAATATAATAATATAATCTTTTAAATACATGAAAAGCTTAAAAAATTAAATATACTCGTATCTAATACCTGTATCCGATTCTAAGTAACACGGCTGCTGACTATACCCCGGCAGCTTCTTTGGAAGTCAAAATCTGAGCTTCTAATGACTGATTTTGAAGATTAAGCTTCACATTTTGAGCTTTCAATGCATAAAATTAATTCAATGTTGTGATTTAGTAATTATTTTAAGATTGAAATGGTACCTTGGTGTGCCAGAAGGAAGACAGAGATCACAGTCCATGGAAACTTTCATTGAGCTTCTCGTCTTCAAAAGGTGGTACGATTGATTGCTAGTTCGGCTGCTCCGCAGAAGTTGTTAATGCTTCAGTAAATTGATTTTTCTATGGAACAAAATTGCCCGTTTCAGCATACAATTGGGGCCGCATAGGTTCTGAGGATTCTATCGTGCCATTAGTTCATGGTGTGGATTAATAACCAATCAAATCGTGCCACCTCACATGTTAATGCTAAATATTCCCAAACCTTAATGTATTTCAATCAAAAAGAAAAATAAGGGGGCCCAATGTGAAACCCAAAGCGAAGCGGTTTGTGGGGTGCGGACGAGCCTATTGGTCAGGATCAGGCCAGTTAGCCCTCCCCTTTGTGGCTGCAGCCCAAACAAGCTTTTAAGGGATGCACTCAGGCCTCGGTGGCCCAAGGAACCCAAATTCTAATTCAAATCTTAGATTACTAAATATTATTTTTAAAAGCAATTGTACGAATTTGTTAGATATACTTTTGGATAGTTTTTTATATTATTTTAATCTTTAAAAAAAGGTATGAATATTTTTCAAATAAAATAATGAACAGAGACAAAACGAGTCCAAAGAGTAATTTAATAGTAGTAAAAGTAATATTTTTTGTTTTACATCATCTAATTTCTTTTATGCAAAAGATATTAATAATTAAAAACATTATTAACTGTTAAGAAACAATAAAAAAACCGCAAACAAGCCCTTTTATTGATGAGAAAGTCAAAAGGAAAAAGAATGATGGCGAAGAGGAGGAACCTCAAAATGCTTATGTTTCCTGGATTTTAGCAAGTATGTATTAAGGGTTTGTCAACATTCTGAAATATTATAATAAGCTAATGTTAGAAAAAAAAATGAAAAGGGGATTTCTTACGTTGATTTTTGAGACTATCATGCAAAAGTGTCATAGATATTAAACTAATATAAATATTTATCCAACGTAGACCTATCCATGATGGTCGAATAAAACATGTCCATAGGCCGGCCGTAGGCTTGGCTCAGGACATGTTTTTTCTTTTTTAATGTGAAATGATTCCTTAAATAATTATTAAAAAATATTTTATTATTTAATTTAATTATAAAAATATAAAAATATTTTTAATTTATGATAATAAATTTTCGGATTGAATCAAATTTAAATTTAGATAAAAAATATAAAAAACTTTATGGCTGCCCTTAGCGAGGCCATGAACATATCTTATCAAGCATCAATGGAGCAAAACATACTCATTAAGATAGATCAAAATGTTTTAAAAAATGAAATATATAGCAAATTTTAATCCTGTTTATAAAATTAAAAAATTTATTATTATTGTATTAAATACGAATACTTAATACTATATTTCTTGATCTATTAAAGCGACTTTGAAAACCCTAAAAGCATATTCACTCCTTTTCTAATCCATGTATAGCTGCCATGATAAAGGAGTAGTGTTAATTGATGTGGCTTAACTATTGGAGGCAATGTTGTCTTGCCTACCACACCAATCATACCCTTAAATTGTTAACTTTTTTATTTTTTTTTGCTTTCTCTTGTGGTCCTTACATAACTATAGATGGATGTTAAGTTCTTCAAGCATTTGATACCATTCTTTTGCATGGTGTAATATGAACTAAGTGTGATTCTTTCTTTTCTTTTCTTTTCTTAAGCATGAAATTCTTTCATTCTTGTGAGGCTTGGATAAGATTTACATAAACTAACCAATATAAATATATATTTCATACAATGTCAGTGTATAGATTAGTAAATTGCATGATATTACGTTTTAAAATGTATAAGTATTTGTATTTACTTTTAAAGATTTTTAAAATTTTATATTTGTTTGTTAATGCGGTGCCATTGTATAGTTCACTAACAGTGTATAAATTTTTACGAAAATCAAACACAAGCCCATATATATAATGCCAACCAACCTTATCACTCCAAATTTAGGTAAGTGGTAAATTTTAATTTTCACTTAAGTATAAATAGAATATATGGTCCAGTGATATTATTCTAATTAAATCTTGAAAAAGGTTTACATTCTAATAAGAATTGCTTAGAAAAGGCTAAGAATATGGGAATGATATTATTCTAATTAAACCTTGAAAAAAGTTTATATTTCTAATAAAAAATTGCTTAGAAAAGGCTAAGAATATGGGATTTTATTCTTACTAAAAGGGACACCATCAACATAAACCAAACTAATTGATAAAAGGGTGAGGAAATCTCTAGAGATTATTGTAAAAATATGAAAGATAGGTTCTAATTATAGGGTTCTCTTATTATTTTAGATAAATGCTTGTAAATGGAATATATGTGCTTTTTTAAGATTATCTTTGTTACCTAATATTGCAACATACCTACTAGATTTGGATTATCTACAATCAGGGTGAAAGGAACAGGACAGGCAAAAATTTTCGACTCCTTTAACTTCTAAAGATTTTTTTTTTTTAAATACTTCACATAATCACTTAAAAAAAAAATTATGTTTGGCCCTTCAAAGGTTTTCAATTTAGTCTCTCTTTGCAGAATTTGTTTTGATATAATACGTTCGGTAATTACACTTTTAGTTTAAACTTCGTTCATTATTATTAACTTAATGTTTTCTATTTTCCTTTTCAATTAATCAAAGAGATACGTTACGTTAATTATTATCTTTAATATTTTTCATTTCATGTGCATAAGGGAAAAGCAAATAAAGAAAATTTTTTTTGATCCCACAAATAAAAGAAAATTAAATCATTATAATATCTATTAGGAATTGTGCATTTAATTTATTTTGCTTTTTCAAAATATGTGTAATCCTATGGCTTCCTTTTATAATATGAAATGATTTTAAGGATATTTTAATTAGAGAATAGGTTTTTTCTAACATTGAGAATTTTTTTTCATATGCAACATAATAATATTTAAAATTAAAAAAAAACTTATTTCATTATAATAAATTTATATTTTTTAGCAAATTTAATATCCAAATAATATTTAAATTTAATATTTTCATGCTAAAGTTGTTTATAGACCGAGTACAATCAAATTCACTAATTAAAAAAAATTTTCCTTGCCCAAGACTCCGCCCAATTATAGCCGATGAATAGGTCGATCCTAGGACATGTTTGTTTCGTATATCATTTTTAGTTTTATTTTAAATCTTTTTATGTATATTTGAGCCTCCTCTTTATTATTCCTATCATTGTCCCCATACACAATGTGGATGAAGCAGGAAAATATAGCATTATGTTT
>JBBYHM010000012.1:8035376-8073588 GCA_038381775.1 Adansonia rubrostipa
ATAAATATATAAATCATTTTGTTGGAAACCTGCTTTAAATATCACCTGGCTGTATCTTACATTGAATAAAAACCAAGAGTGGATCTAAGATAATTGGATTAAGTGATAAGCGGCTTGTAACCTTCAAAAGTAAATATGTGTTCAAATCTTGCTGAAGTCACTATCTTAAAAGAGAATCTCTCTTGAGCGTGACTTGGCCCGAGGTTTAGGCTTCTTTACCGAACCTTTCCATGGAAAAAAAAAAAAAAAAAACTAGGGGTGGACCATGAATTGTGGTTTCAAAGAACCCAAAGGGGAAACAAGGGAATTTAATTTAACCATGGGCGCTTCTGATTAATGCGTATAAAGCTTTCTTGTTTATCACCCACGTCATCATTATTATGTTACTACGATGTTTCATAAATCATGGCTTCATATAATTATTTGCAACACTAAATTTAATGGTAAAATATGTCATAACTATACCATCCATGTTTAATCAATCTCATCTCACGTCATATTTTATGTCTGACTTGCCCATATACATATACATATATATATATATATATGCACGTACGGATAAATTTGATAAACAATAGTAAATGGATTTGAAAGATGTTAATTGGTGTTTTGATTTTATTCAAAAATCTGATTATTTGGCTGGATTTTTAATAAGAAATTGTTAATTCAGATCGATCTGATTTAATTTGAATTGACATTTAATAATATTTTTATTTAAATTTAATTATAAAATATAAATATTAATATAATTTTTTTAATTTTTTAAACAATAAAACGGGTTGCCGAGCTAGTCTAATTTAAGTTTAGATAAGGAAAAAAAAAGTCACAATCTAATCGGACTCATGAATAAGTCTACTTATAATATCAATTAAAATGATATTTATAAAATAGTAATTAATATTATTTTTCTTAAATTAAATAAGAGTAACATATTAAATATAAATTTTCTAAATAATAATTAAATAATTTTTAATTAATATCTATAAATTTCCGTCAATCGAACCTATGTATTTCTATTTTGGTACTCAAATTTCAACTAAGGATCGCTTCAATTCATCAAGTTCGTTCTTCTCGTTACAAAATGTTTAAAATTCAAGTATTGTAGGTAAGCTAATAAACTATTATCAAAAATAAAAATAAAAAAAGAATGAAAACAAAATCAAATTCTTCGTTCTTTAAATTAGAGAAGAATATACGCTTATTTATTTATTACATTTTAGATTGGATGACATCAAATTCGGGCTTAAAAACCGATATCTAAGCCTAAGCCCGAACTTTACCTAGCATAGATATGGGCGAACGGCCCAACCTTTGGGCTGCTCCTAACTATTGCCCGTTGCAAACTCAACTTTCTGGTTCCCAATAATTTCCAGCTTTCATTCAAGGAGCGTGAAAACCACAGTCCAACCGCTTTGGTAGTGCAATTACCCTTTTGGAATTGCATTTTTTATGGACATTGCTCAGGGTACAATCTTCAAAACATGGCGTTCTTCGCACGCAACATTGTCTTGCGCGTGGGATTAGGATCAACACCTAGTATAATATATCAAGTTAAGGACTTTTTTGTAATTTTACTCAACCTCCATTAACAAGCTAACTAAAGCTTTTCTCTTTTTCCCTCTCGTTCTCTACAGACCAGAGAGAAAAAGCGAAAGGCGCAAATCCAAGACTCACTCTCTGCTTTGCTAACTTACGCTTGTGCTATTCTACGCACCTTTCTGTTAACCTTTTCTCTCTCTAGGTTTTTTTCTTTTTCTCTCTCTCACTAAAACCTCCGCAATGAGGAGGAGACTCGCGGCTCTCTTCTTCATTTGCGATCTCTTCGTGTTATTCGGTTTCGCCACCGTCATTGATGCCGAGTCCATTTCGGTGGCGGAGATCAATGTCACCGCTGCCCAGTCCAACGTATCGGACCCGAGATCCAGGGAGGATAGTTTCGCCGACATGATCGATCGCGCTCTTGAGAAGGAGTTTAATGACACCGACCAAAATGATGGTCAGTTCTAGATCTGAACTCCCTCTCACTCTCTCTTTCTGCATCTGCATCTGTTTTTATATCAATGGTGTTTGAGAAAGTGTTTTGAAGCCTGTGGATCAGCTTTACTTTCCCTCAATTTCGCTTGATTTTGTATTTTCCAGTACATTGTTTAATTTTATAGTTATTTTATTTTCCGCAATATTATATTTATTTTGGATAAATAGTTCACGGTATTTTGTTTGGAAATTTGTGAGCATTTCCGTAAAGAACTTTAGAATTTGCGGTGAAAATTGAGAAATAGAAAGCTTATTCGACTTCATTGAATTCCTCTATTTTCTTTAGCTCCAATTATTCTAATTCGTACTAGTGTTCTCTTTTGCAGCCACTGATCCTGGTAGTTTCAACAATAGTGTTGCGGGGAAGCAGGTGGGTAGTAGGCTAGTAGCATTCTTCAACTTTGTTATTCATTTGCAATGACCCTTTGGTCTTGAGAGTGATTATGTGCTCATCTTAAGCACTCAAAAGTAGGAATTCTTTCGTTGCATTGCATGCATGGTGTGCACTCTCGACATGGTAATGGAAAGAAATCTTTAAGGCTGTTGGCTGATGTTAAATTGCAATCTCGGTTTTAGTGTTTGGAGGACATTAAACATGAAAATGAAAAACTTTGTTCTAGTTCTAGACCATGCTACTCTTGCAATAAAGGTGAGGTTTTTCTTTTTACTTGGCAGTGGCAAATGAAGTATATTTTGTTGATCGAAGTGAACTGTAAAATGCTTTTCTGTTTTTGACATTTTCTATTGACTATTAAAGAAACTCTCACTTAGGTGGTGATAACGTAGTTGATCTGTTCTTGTTAGGCTGTCTTGGAAACTGTTGCTAGAGTTAAGTCCAAGAAAAATGAGACCAAGGAAGAGAAGTAAGTGATATTTTTTTCATCTATAAAAATTCACAAGAACGAGTAGTTATCTTCATAGGAGTAATTGTTGCCATTTTTCTTTACTAACCCACTTTAATGGACAGCTTACCTTTTAATGGACAGCTTACCTTTTTCTTTTTGATCCTTATGTTAGGTCGTTTCAGCTCCATGATGTTTTCCATTTGGATGATGAAAATCGAGCAGAGGATGCACCAACATTGATAGATAAAAATGTACGTCCAGAAAAATTCTCTGAAAACTTCTATCAGTTGACAATTTGCCTTTCGTTTATATTGAATTATGATAGTGCTGCTTCAAGCAATTATACTTTTAAATTAGTTACATTTGAAGTGTATTCTTGTTGATCATGTTGGGTATATCTTCCCAGGACAATGTCTTTATAATATCCAACCCAAAGTCAAAGTATCCTGTTCTACAACTAGACTTAAGGTTATACTTTTATCATATATATTTTTGTATTTAGTTTTGATGCTTTTAAGATTGGTATGGAAGCATCTTTTTGATTGTTCAAAAAATGCTTTTCGCAGATTAATATCAGATCTGGTAGTTGTCATTGTCTCTGCAACATGTGGTGGCATTGCTTTTGCTTGTGCTGGACAACCGGTCTGTTGCTGTACTTTTTTTATTCTTTATTCTTAAGATTTCACCCTTTCCAATTTTTTGCTGATTATTGGATTCATTCTCATTCTCTACTTAAAAGCTTTGTAAGATTTATTTTTGATTCACAGTGATAGGTTTTCCCTAAAGGTGAGTCTCATCGTTGCATTTTGAATTTTCAGGTTATTACTGGTTATCTACTTGCAGGATCTATCATTGGGCCTGGTGGTTTTAGCTTTGTTGGTGAAATGGTGCAAGTATGTTGCTTTGGCCTTGATGCTAGCTGGCAGTTTATCTTTTGTTGGTGAAATTGTGCTAACATCTTTACATTTAATCATTTGTGGATTAAGCATCAAGACACATGAAGTGAGGTTTTAATTGGTTACCACAAGGAGGCAGGATATTTTGATCTCCTTCCTACCAGGAATCGTTTTTTTGGAGCATGTGTGTCTGGGTGGGGTGTGGGTGGGGGGGGGGGGTTGCATTTTAAGCATTGGTTCCCTGAGATGGAGATACCCACTGTAAACTGCCAGAGGAAAACAGAAAATAGGGGATTTTGGGAGAATTTGTAATTGGTTAGATAAAGACTCCAACTCAGTTTACATAACTAAAGATCGTGATGCTTACTTAAGGTAACACCTAAGGTGTTGTGTTATAAAAAATAGAGATACTTGTTTTAGATGCATATCTAGTAATGTCATATGTAAGCCAACTAAAGCCTATGCATATGATGTGGTATAGTGTAGGTGTACAACCACCATATTTCCTTATTAATGTAAGAACTAAAACCTGTTGCCCAAATCCCCTTGCTTTCTATTGATATGTGAAATTTTTTAAAATTTCAGCTTTGGTTAAAATATAGTTCTCCTTAGTTTCTGCTTGTTTGATATTTCCATGTGTCCATTGGTTCCTAGAAATAGAATCAGGCCAAGAATGCATTTATATGCATAAAATTTGTAATGCAAATGCTACCACTTATTCTGCTGTAGCAAACAAATCAGTCTTATTAATTCTATATGAATATTGTTTTAAGGAAAACTGTGGTAGTGATAGAAGCTTACAAATTTGTATAGTATCTTATCATTTTCGTATACTATTTCTTGGCACATGATTCAGGTTGAAACAGTTGCTCAATTTGGTGTAATCTTTCTTCTTTTTGCTTTAGGCTTGGAGTTTTCAACAACAAAGGTTTGCTTGTTGCCTTGTACTTTTCCTATTATATTCATTCCTACGATCAATATTAACGTTGCAACAATTCTTGTAGCTTCGTGTTGTTCGAGCAGTTGCTGTCCTTGGAGGCCTTCTCCAAATTTTTCTCTTCATGTGTTTGTGTGGTATAACAGTCTCGGTATGTCAATCATTGTTAGAAGTACTTTATATAAAGTGTGGTATTTAAAGCCTTACCGTATAATAACCTTGGCATTTCTTTAATTCTGAGTTTTATTATACGAGGTTTATATTTTTTTACCCAATAAAACTGAGACTTTATTTCTATTCTAGAGAGGCTGCTGAACATTTCTTTTGTTTAAATTGACAAGAAAAGGGTTAATATCATTAAATGAACTTCTTAAATTTTCACTAATCAAGGTCCATTGTTGTCCTCATTGAGCTGCATGTGATAAGTAAAAGTTTTCTTATTGGGTCAGGATGGCTCATGTGACTCAACTCTGTATCTTTTAATGTCTCTTTCTTGCTCAGTTTTTGCTTTCACTTTTCTTTCTACTGTTGCAAACTTCATAATTGTGTGGTCTATCCATCTTATTCCAGATTGCAATCTGTAAGGCTAAACTTACCGCTTCCGATGTTCCTCATAAATGTTGACATATGCTGCATGCTATTATTTGTTTTAGTGGGTGATAATAATGGTTCATCTGGCCCATATGCAAAAGATAAAATGTATACCTCTGTGGAGCTGGTTTGCGCTTGAATTTCTCTCTACTTTCTGTCTTCATGGTTGTTTTGCACTCATATTAGTAGTGTGTGCACAAAATGGAGGCATTCAGTCGGTCATATGGTTCCAACATTTAACGTTAGAGGCTGTGACTGATATATTCTTGTGATATATCATTCATTGTACTGGACTTCTAAAACATCTGGCATAAGCGAGCATAATCCAATGGTTGTTTGGGGCTCTTGCATGAATTCTACTATTTTTCATCAGTTGGGCCTGGACCCATTCATTTGTTTGTTCAAATAGGCATGTGAACTGAAGCGCTGCTTTTTTACTGGAGAAGATATGCAGTTTCTATTTCTTTTTTTCTCCCTTTTTTACTAGTTTTATGGTGTCTTCCTTTTCCTTCTCTCAGATTATTATAGCTATGAGTTTTTGATGGATGCAGCTAAATGCTTTTTGCAGTTATGTGGAGGTAAACCTTCAGAGGGGGTTTTTGTTGGTGCATTCCTGTCTATGTCTTCTACGGCAGTGGTAAACCTCTATGAACTGCATATTGACTGAGAACTTGGATTGCTGAAATTTTTTAGTATTTCACAGTTCGCATAAATCTTAAGCTGGTAGGATAGTTTCTCTCTTAATTTTGATAGAGAAAAGTTCTTGTTCAAAGGTTACTTTTGCAAATATTTGTGTTGCATATGCAAGAAATTTCTTTTCACTCTTGTGATGACCGCTTTGTCTTTTATTGTTCCAGGTATTGAAATTTTTAATGGAAAGGAATAGTTTAAGTGCCCTTCATGGTCAGGTGACCATTGGAACTCTTATCCTACAGGTATTTATTTTCTTGGTTACCACATCATTTAAAAGAATATTTACTTGACTCGTGCTTAGGTGCTTAGCAAGTATGAAATTTTGAACAATCATTGTTTGGCAGGATTGTGCTGTGGGCTTGCTGTTTGCTTTACTTCCAGTTCTTGGTGGCAGTTCTGGTGTTCTTCAAGGACTATTATCCATGACTAAATCGTAAATGAAAAAAATATATAGGATTAGTTGTCTTTGATGCAGTTGTGGCAAAGATCGTGTTTGTAGGTTTCTTATGATAATTTTTCTCTTTCAATTTCCAGATTGGTGATTTTAATCACATTTCTGGCCATTTTGACAATATTATCTCGGACTTGTGTGCCATGGTTTCTTAAGCTCATGATAAGCCTATCATCACAGGTAATGTGAATTGTTTGGTTCAATTTTTCAATCTATGTTGACATTTATTGACAAATATTTATTTGCACAGACTAATGAGCTCTACCAGTTGGCATCCGTGGCGTTTTGCTTGCTTGTTGCTTGGGTTTGCTTGCTTCCTTTTTACTTCTTGCATTATAGTATGCTTGTGCATTTCATTGCAACATAATCATCAGAAAGATCTGTCTCATTTTGTTGTATTAGTTGCTGTACTTTTTGTACTTGTTATTTCTTGCTACTTCTTTTCCCAATCAATAAGACCCATGTGTTTCACTTAACAATCTACGCACATGTGTGTATGTATATACATAACATAACTTGTAACACTCCAGTGTAGTGATAAGCTGGGTCTAAGCCTTGAGCTCGGTTCGTTTGCTGCGGGAGTGATGATATCAACCACTGATCTGGGTCAGCATACGCTTGAACAAGTAAGGCTTCTAGTTTTGTGTACCCCTTCTTAGAACTTTCAATGCCTGATTATTTCTGTTATGCTTCTCTTGTAGTCTTCTTCAGTGTTTTGCATTGTAACATAGATTTATGTGTAATCTAAAAATAGGCTAACTTCCTACTTAAAGTTAATTGTAATGCTAGCTCATTGACCATCTCTGTACACAGTTAATGTTGCAATCCCTTTGAAGACTGAGTTATCAGTCGCAATGTTATTGAATCAGCTAAAGCCAATTACTGAGGGTGTAAAATGCACGGTCCTGCCAACACTAATTTTGCAGTTAGCAAACTCTTTATGTCCATCAGGCACCCATTGTTGCGATCTTGGTGTGGCTGCTAGGGTTTTAGTTGATATTTTTTTGCTTACTGGAACTTATTTTCCTTTGGTTTAATTTGATTTATGTTGCATGCTTGAGAGCATTATTGCGAATATGATTACTAAATTACTAATCTGTGAACTTTTTTTATTCAGTTTTGTTGATAGTATGCAAACTAAGAAAGTTTGTCACTACAATGTGTTGCCTTGTCAATACTTCTGACAACATGAAATTCCGCCTTGAATCTCTCTCTCTCTCTCTTACGTGCAGGTTGAGCCCATTCGCAATTTCTTTGCTGCTCTCTTCCTGGCAAGTATCGGGATGTTGATCCATGTGCATTTCCTTTGGAATCATGTTGACATATTGCTAGCAGCTGTAATATTGGTGATTGTTATTAAAACAATGGTGGTTGCTGCAGTCGTCAAGGGATTTAGATACAGCAACAAAACTTCACTTCTTGTATGAGTAGAGCCTACTACTTTCGTAATTGTATTCATTTTGTAAAGGTTTCTTAGTTCCTTTCAACTTAATGTGTAGGTTGGGTTGTCTTTGGCCCAAATTGGGGAATTCGCTTTTGTTCTTCTGAGTCGTGCTTCTAATCTTCATCTGGTTGAGGTTTGTACGCCATTGCTTTAATATTCATTTAATTGATGTTACAACTGCTTATGTGGCCGGCTCTCTCTCTCTCTCTCTCTCTCTCTCTCTCTCTCTCCACCCCTCACCTTCATGCTGCCATGAGGTTGCTTTAATCTGCTCCCAATTTATCCGACCAATGAATTTACTTAATTTAGAAGTGTTGTTAAGTAGATCATACATTTTTATCTCAAAATAAGAGCTTCGGTTCTATTTTTTTTCCTCTTTCTGTGGCTTCCTTCCTTGACAATATTGCTGAATTTTTGGTTATTGCTGCAGGGTAAACTTTACTTGCTACTTCTGGGAACGACAGCTCTCAGTTTGGTATGTCAGCTGTTTTTTGCATTGCATTCGCACTTGTCAATGTCATTATATTCTTCTCAAGAAAAATATTTAATCCCTATGGTTTCATTATTATAATTGTGAGTATTGAACATCTTTATAATTTTTCTAAAGAATTTGTGTCTGATGCTTATCTAGACATTACTATAGGAATATGACCCTCCAAATACATAGAAAAACTTAAAAAAATTGAATATATCTGTGTTAGACACGTATCGGTACATGACACATCTGAGTCCGAGTAACATAACTGAACATGCTGCTGGAGGGTAGTTAGAACCTGCTCCATTGCAATAAATGTCTGCTGTTGCTTCTTCCTGCTTATTGGTTCAAGAACAATATTCTTTGACTATCAGAAACGATGCAGTTGTTTAAGCATATTTTCATGTCGGATTGAAAACCTTTACTTTTTAAGTACCTGATTAGCTGCAACCACCTATTTTCACGAAGCTTTCTACGGTAAAGAACTGAACCGAATTTTATATCGAGATTTTAAAATGTGCTCATAATATAAATGTGCAGGTGACGACTCCACTGCTTTTCAAGCTGATTCCAGCTGTTATTCATCTTGGTGTGCTCTTGCGGTGGTTCCCTCCAGATAGTCCGAGCGAGGTAATCCTCTTCCTTTCAATATTTAACTTAACAGTATTATTCTGATAACAGATCACTGAATAGAGGGGGTTAAAATGTTTATTTATTTATTTTACCTTAATTCTTGCCGGTAACGAGTGTTTTGAGGTTATGTTGGATATCATTTCTCCTTCCCCAGATTGGTTTTAAAGGAGACAGTCTTCGTGCAGACAGTGCTAAGCGAATTACTTTGCTGGTCCAAGGCTCTCATGATTCATGATATTAAAAATAAAAAAACATGAACCAGAAAATTCCAATTTGGGCCATTTTTACCTGATGGGGTTCTTGTATACTCTGGAGGACAGGTGCTTAAAACTGCGAAGGAACTTGACTGATCTGAAAGCAGGTTCTTTTTCCATTGCAAAAGCTCCTCGTATGTATTTTTGCCCCCCACTTCCCATGCCAATTTCTGAGCCCTGTTCGAAAAAAACAGCCACTCCGCCCTGACATATGAACAGCAAAATATAAAATATATGATCTTCAGTACCTCAGCCGACACATTATAATATCGATTCAGGTTCATCACACTGAACTTTCCCAGATGATGATCTTTGTAAAATAGCTTCCATTTTGTAATGTAATTCATTTCAATCTTTTCTTGTTTCTTCCCTCATTTCAATTGATTGTTTTTTTTTTTTTTTCCCTGGGTGAAGTAGCCTGGTTGCAAATTTCGAGTGTATCCATTAATGTTTTTTTTTTTCCTCTTGTAAACTATAATTTTATTAGGCATTTAGAAATTCTTTGACGAGGATTGTAATAATAGTAGATTTCACAATATTAGACACAATACGATACGTATATATATGATAAGTACATGGAAAAAATACACGATGCTATTGTACAATATCTACATGAAGAAATAATTAGCGTATGACAGAAATATAACAAGTTAACATTATACAAATATATGAATGCATAAAAATATATATTATGAGTTATTAACTTATTAAATTTTATATAAATAAAATATTTTAAATAAGAAGTCACAATTTCATAATTCTCTGTAGTCTATTATTGGGTCTTTATGCTTTCAACTTATCATAGCATAAATGTATTCTATTATTGGGTCTTTATGCTTTCAATTTATCATACCATAAGGACCCAGTAATAGACTACAGAGAATTATGAAATTGTGATTTCTTTGTTATTTGAATTGTAAAAACATATAATTTACACCAGTGGGTTTTGTACAAAGGTTTTTTTTTTCTTTTTTTTTTTTGTCATTTTATTACGAAGTTTGTTTTGATGTGTCTTTCATATTATTTTTTTTATTTACCGGAGATAAGATTTTTGGGATTTAATTATTAAAATGTCTCTCTGTGTGCACTTGGGAACTTGCTTCCTTTCCCTAAGTCGTTATCAAGCACTGCTGTCTGCTGGTATCAAAGCTTTAGTTTTAGTGTCTGACTACAAATATTATTATTATTATTGAATTTCTAAAGTGTATAACGTGTAGCCATTTGGAAGTAACTAAAGTTAAAAATCAGCGCCCTTGAAAAATTAAATTCCAAAAACCTATATCAGTAAATAAAAAATTTAATAATAATTTTAATATAAAAAAGTCTCGTTTCGATGCATTGAAAATTTTTACTTTTGCTTCTATTTTTCTTTATAATTTTTGAAAATTTATGTCCAGGATATTCTTCGACTTAGCGAATCTTCCACGTGTCACCTCCAAGAACTCCCAGAGAAACGTGGAAAGATGCAAAACGCAAGGCGAGGGACTTCCAAATGCTTTTCGCTTTTATAATCGTATCGTTACCGTAAAAAACTCCGCCCTTGTACATTGCAGCGCCACATCATTGGAAACTTTGTTAAACGTACGCCACCACCTCAAAGATGCCGGCCGGAGAACTCCGTTATCCTTCTCCAATCTGTTATCCGCTGTCTTCTCAAGCGATGGAAACACCAGTGGAGGAAGACGAGGCGTGGGTATGGGCACAGATAAAAGCCGAGGCACGCCGCGACGCCGAGTCGGAGCCGGCTCTAGCTAGCTACCTCTACTCGACGATCCTCTCTCACTCCTCTCTGGAGCGCTCGCTCTCCTTCCATCTCGGCAACAAGCTTTGCTCCTCAACGCTTCTGTCTACGCTTCTCTATGATCTTTTCTTGAATACTTTCTCCTCCGACCCTTCGCTTCGAGCCGCCGCCGTCGCCGATCTCAATGCGGCTCGCGTTAGGGATCCTGCCTGCGTGTCGTTCTCTCATTGCCTACTTAATTATAAAGGATTCTTGGCTTGCCAGGTAAATTCATTTCCTTTATTTCCTCTGATTGATTTCATTTCATTTCATGAACTTGAATTTTCATCCTTATTTAGATTCAATTTTAAGTTTTCATTGTCATTCATTAAAAAAAATTACATGCTTAATTTCAGATCAAAAAATTCCTGATAGACATAAACAGTGAAACTGATTTTCATACTGTTAATTGAATGTTGTAAAAGGAATTTTGTGTAAAGCAATGATTTTTGTTCATTAGAGTAGCAAATTCGGGGAAAATGGATTTTATTTTATAATATTTAGAATTTTTGTTATTATAGGCTCATAGAGTAGCACACAAATTATGGACTCAATCACGCAGGCCGCTGGCATTGGCATTACACTCTCGAATCTCCGATGTTTTTGCCGTTGATATACATCCAGCGGCGAAGATTGGGAAAGGCATTTTGTTTGATCATGCCACCGGTGTGGTGATCGGTGAAACCGCGGTTGTTGGTAACAATGTGTCGATTTTGCATCATGTTACGCTTGGTGGGACTGGGAAGGCATCGGGGGATCGGCATCCTAAGATCGGAGACGGAGTTTTGATTGGGGCTGGTGCAACCATATTGGGGAATGTGAAGATTGGGGAAGGAGCAAAGATCGGGGCAGGGTCCGTTGTGCTGATTGACGTGCCTCCGCGGACCACGGCTGTAGGCAACCCTGCAAGGCTCGTAGGAGGGAAGGAGAAACCGTCAAAGCTTGAGGAATGCCCTGGAGAGTCCATGGATCATACTTCATTCATCTCTGAGTGGTCAGATTATATCATTTGATCACCCACTCTCTGTTTTTTTATTGTTGTTACTAACTATACTTCCAAGCTCTTCAGTTTACTTTAAGCTTTGATTTACACGGTGAAGACCTATGTTATCTAGACTTGGAGTAAGTGTCAGATACGGGTTGTGTCCAATATGCTTAATCTTTTCTAAGTTTTTTCATATATTTAGAGGGTCTTAATCTGACTCCGAAACAAGTATTTTAAGAAAAATACAGAATTGGGAAAACATAGGTGAAGCCTAGTTTGATCATATAGTTTCAGTTTTGTTTGTTGTTATTGCTTGCACTAGTTAAAACTGTTCTGTTTGCTTTTGCTATGACGTTGAAGCTGTTAAAAACTGCATTCTGTTTCTGTCATTTACTTTAAGCTTCCATGATATAGGTAAGACCTATATTATCATAACTCAGGGTGGATACAGATAGTTATTCGACACGGAAAAAAATAAAGAATTTCAGGAAACATAGGTGAAGCCTTGACTCCTTGTTTCTATCCAAACAGATTTACCATCTAATTTCTGCTCCTCAATAGTCGCGAGTTTTTGAGTTGGACTGTCGGGTTTCTTTTGGCCAACCATGTTGGTGCACTGAAGGGAAGAAGATAGTTTGATGTAGAATCAGCCAGCTGAAGCACTGAAATAGGATGGCATTTGGCTGACTGATTGATTGGTTGTTAACTTCAGTGCTCTCAAATATTTTGTCAAGAGATGGATATGTTGTCATGGCGACAAGGACCAGACTATCAAATAACCATCAATTTTCACTTCATTCCATGGCAACAGAACGATGGAGCAGATTTAACTCGAGTTTAGTTAAATTAATTTTTATGATCAGTTTTTGAAATGATATCATATAGATTTAGAGTTCAAATTTTAGTTTGACTCACTTTCTTCGTAAAATACTGAAAAACAGAAAGAGAATTTCTTCTCTATAGTTGAAAAAATCGAACAGGATTTGTAAATCAAATCGATTCAGTCGGGTTCATTGGTATACTAATTCAACAAGGGCTTAATTGAACAGGATTATTTTTATAATTATTTTTGTATGCAATGAGCTTGAAAATCATAATCTCTCGAAATAATTTTAAATTATGCAAACCAAAGAGAATGGTGGCTTTGGAATGTATCAAAGTTTGAAAATTTATTTAGTCCCATAGTCCTTAACTTATAACAATCATACCATCAAATCTAATTCATAATTTTTAATTATTTATTATATTTAATAATTATTTAATATTAAAATTACTTTTAAAATGCACCTCGGTTCTAATTCTTCGACCGGCAGTAAAAGCCTTTGACTACTTGAAATATGCAGACAAGAAAATAAACTTGAGACAAACGCTGTCGTTTAGGCGGTATGCGTGTTTGATAAATTTATTATAAATATCCAAGACTGGGAAAAACCAATTGTCTGCCCTGCAAGCAAAAAAATGGCGTCTTTCGTGTCCCTCCAGCACACGGGAAATTCCCTTAGCTTCTCTTCCCACTTGAAGCCTTCAATCACTACCGAGCACTCTCTCGCTCTCAACAAGAAAATAAAGCTCTGTTTTTCTCGAAACTCTGTCAAAATCAGCCCTCTGTGCACTTACGCGGCATCCGATGACACCAACAGCGACACCTCTATCAGGACTTATCGCCGCCAAGGTGTCACTACTCGCCGCCAAACCACCAAAAATCGGCCTAACCCTCGAAAATTCAACACTGGAAATCGAAACGAGGGACACCCATCTCCAGAAAACACAACATTTCAAAGTATTGACGTGGATTTGATGAAGTTATGCAAAGAAGGCAAGGTTAAGGAAGCTTTAGAGTATATGGGTCAAGGCATTTTAGCGGATTATAATGTTTTCGGGGTGTTATTGGATACCTGTGCGAATACGAATTCGCTACAATTATCCAAAAGAGTTAATGACTTCTTGAGAAGATCAAAGTTTGCTGGTGATATCGAATTGAACAATAAATTGATAGGTATTTACGGGAAGTGCGCCAGTATGAGAGATGCTCGCAGGGTGTTTGATAAAATGCGTGAGCGGAATATGGCCTCTTGGAAATTGATGATAAATGGCTACGCGGCGAATGGAAATGGAGATGATGGGTTGTTGTTGTTTGAAGAAATGAGAAAAGGTGGATTTCAACCGGACAACGAGATTTTTCTGGCTGTTTTATCGGCGTGTGCCAGTGTAGGAGCTGTTGAGGAGGGAGTAAAGTACTTTGAATTGATGAAGAATGACTATAGGATTGCTCCGGTGATTGAACATTATATTGGGGTTATTGATGTTTTTGGGAAAGCTGGGTATTTGAACGAGGCTGTGGAGTTTATTGAGAATATGCCGATTGAGCCAACAATGGAGATTTGGCAGGCAGTTAGGAGTTTTGCACGAATTCATGGAGATATTGACCTTGAGGATCATGTTGAGGAGTTGTTGCTTGGATTTGATTCATCTATAAGAAGTGAGAATGATCTCCGAGCGCCGCCAAGGAAGAAGCTTTCAATGATTAACATGATTGAGGAGAAGAATAGAGTGAGCGAATATAGATGTATCAACCCTTTCAAGGGAGAAGGAAATGACAAGTTTAAAGGCTTGAATGGGCAGATGAGAGAAGCAGGGTATGTGCCTGATACGAGGTATGTGCTTCACGACATCGATCAAGAGGCGAAAGAGCAGGCCTTGCAATACCATAGCGAGCGTTTGGCAATTGCTTATGGTCTTATAAGTACTCCGGCAAGGACACCTCTTAGGATAATCAAGAATCTGAGAATTTGTGGAGACTGCCACAATGCAATCAAAATCATGTCCAAGGTTGTTGGAAGAGAGTTGATAGTGAGGGATAACAAGCGTTTTCATAATTTCAACGATGGTAAATGCTCTTGTGGTGATTACTGGTAAAGCTGTAGAAAACCGTTGCATTGATGTTGTATTCAACGTTAATTACTGCGTCAAGGAAATATGTAGTTGCTGACTGGCATTCAATTAAATTTAAATTCTATAGCAACCTTTTGTAATTAAAATATTTGTTCACATTAAACAATATTTTGCTTCTGAACATTCTATGCAAATTTCATGGTCACAATGCTGTCAAGAAACCTTTGTTGCAAACATGTCATACCCTTCAGCTGATTATACTCTATTTACTTGCTTTGAGCAACTATCAAAAATCACAATAGTCACTTGATCACCTGGAGATTACAAACAATCAACATTCTACCTATTAATCTTAAATTCAAGTGTATTAGCCTCTTCCATCAAAAGCTAGGTCCTCAGTACCATTGTAGGTAGTCATAAATGAATCATGAATGCATGTTGAATCCAAGGTGGCTAGTATATAGACATACATACATGCATGCACACATACATACATACATACATACATACAAATGTGTCGTTTGCTCCAGTAAACTGAGACATAAAAAGGGCAATGATATTAATTTCTCAAATAGAAGATAGAGAGAAGCTGTCAAAATTCTTTATTGGATTAATAACCCCCCCAATTATGTACATTATGAATCTAATCTTGGAATGCTTATCATTTTCTATGGAAAAACTGCCAGAAAGTCTAGTCAATAATAGAGTTTGCTTAACTCATCATCCCTTAGAAGAATATGCAAGCTCCACCTCTTATACAATTTATTTGGTGGTGAAATGGAACCTACAGAGGGCCTATTTTACAGCTTTAAAGAATGGAATGTACAGGTTAGACGGCCTGACTTTGTCCGTTATAACATTAAGAATTTTAAAGGTAAATCAAAGCTCCTTGCTGGTCAATATAAGAATAAATGAGATGAATATTACTTGTTATTATGAGTGGAGAGATGATGTTTGGGTGTTTCTTTTATTTGTTACCACTTCAATCACAGCTTCATCATGGGATGGAACTCTCAGGCATGATTTCATCATGTCATAAACTGTAAAACCAATTGCCACAGATGGTACAACCTGGAGTAGATACGAACATGTTAATTTAATTGAGAAGAAATTATCGATAAAAGCAGTGATGAAAAAACTGGAACGGATCAGCCGATCGGATTGGTTCAACCGAGAGCACAGAGGCCTCCCCGGTCCTTTTTTTATCATTGATAAAAAGCACGCAAATGGGAAGGGGACTTTTCCTACCTTCAGGTAGTTAATGCTCAGCCCTGAAAATAGTTGTTTCCAGCCTTGATTTTTAGCAATCATAATAAGTGTTTCCATTGTTCCTTTCAATTCAGGACTGTTGGACGCCAAAAGCCTTTGGACCTAACAAGACAAGTTCTCATTATTACATTAAAATTCCTGGTTTGATCACTTTTCCTATATGTTACTCAGACTCAAGTGAGTGTTAGATATGGCTGTACGGGTATACTCCAACACAGGCGTACATATTTTTTAAAAAGTTTTTCCATATATTTGATCATACCTCAATATCTATATTCGAAAATGTGTAAGACATAAGTGTTAAATATAGGTACTTCAAGAAAAACGAAAAATGAAAAATCGGAATAATATAGCACTTTTCAATTTACCTGCATTTGCCTCCTCACAACATCAAGAGGATAAGTGAAAGTTTGTCCCAAAAGACCAGCAACCGATCCACATACGAGATTCACCATTATATTTTTCTTCTGTTCATCAGGGACATGGCGTTTCATCTCTTCATAGAAGTAAAACTTCAAACCAGCATACGGGAAGATTCCGTAAAGCGATGGAGCTGGAAAAAAAAAAAAAAAGAAGATAATCTTACATATTAATGCGAAAATTCCACAAGAATGGAACCACCAAAACATGAGTTAACAGCAGGATGATTCGTGATTAGTTTCAAAATGCATTACCGACACCACGATAAAGACCTCTGAGCCCCGAAACCCTGTAAGTCTTTGCGAAACAATCAAGAATTCCTGTATAATTTTTTTCTGGATTAACTACCCCTTTCACATTCATCTTTGATGGACCAACAACCTGCACCAGCAAAATACAAACATGATCTCAGAAAGATGTAGCTCAGAAGGAAGGAGCCAGATTCGCCTGCAACTCCTTGGAGCCTTAAGCTTCATATTCAACTATTTTACCTGATAAGCTAATTTAGTCCGAACCAAATCAAGAGGATAAGTGAAAACCACAGCAGTTCCTCCAGCAAATGATCCAGCGACAAGATCAAGTCCAGGGCCTCTTCCGATGTCGGGAAAACTATCAATGATCCATCTCCGGTATTGTTCGTAAGCCATGTAATGAAGTGCTGCATAGGGAACGATTCGAGCGACACTAGCACCATTTCCTCTGCACACATTCCATAAACTAAGCAAGCAATTGAAAGGATAAACTTTCACAACAACCTTCACGTAAAGGAATAACGAATTGGGACATCCACCTGTAAAAACCCATTACGCCTTCCGTTTTTGCAATCTTTTTGAAGGATCCAAAGAGGCCTACGCTGTGAAATTCTGCTCTTCTAGTCTGAAACATATTACAGAAAAATTAGTTCCTTTTTTTGCTAATGCAAGGTGAATCTCACATGTTTCAACTGTCACGGTTCTAAACTTTAGCCTCACAAACTGCCCAGGATGGTCTGCGCGGTGTGAAACGCCGAAAGCTAAATTCTTTCATTAACAAATTATTTTTGAGGATACCAGTTTGTTGATTCCTAGATTTTTTAAGCCAATTCCCATGCATTGGGAAAAAGATCAAAATATCAGGATTGGTAGGGTTTGACATGTTAAAATCTCCTAATTCTCATCAGCAATTGATGTTTTCAAGAATATAAAAAAGATCCCATTTTTTTGCTCAAAAATAAACAATCTCAAAACCCATATGATCTTCACGAACAGAACTTCATCGAATCACAGCCAAGGAGAACCCAAGAATCCAACAAGTACAAAAGCAACAACCCAAGAAATCAATGTCAAAAACCGGAAAATAAAAAAAAAAAAGAAAGAAAAATCCCAACTTCACCTGAAACAAAATCTTGACACGTTCAAGTGGAGCAACAGCGGTCTTTGCAAGCCCCCCAGCAACACCTCCGGCAACCAACTCCTTTGCAAACAAAGGCATGGATTCAATGATCCCTTCAAAGAAAACTCCCTCCTCCCTTCCTTCATCCTTCTTTCCCATTTCAACAACCACGCCTTGAAGCCCCAAACACAGAGTAAAACAGAGATATTTCTAGGATTAGTTATTAAAAGAACGGTATAGGAGGGAAGGGGAAGAAAGAAGAAAAGAACAGAACAGAACAGAACAGAAAACGTTTCTGTCCGTTGGGGTCAGATTGGGTCGGAAAATTGGGGTTTTTATATGTTTTGGACAGCTGACAAGTCAGAGGAGTACACCCCTTTGGCTCTCCAATGGTAGATTCCTGCCAGAAAAGGGGAAGGTAATTGGCTAGCGAGTTTAGTGGACCTGCTTTCAGTTCTATTTTATAACCCTTCTGTTGGTCCAAGAATCTTGTAATCTTGGCCGTTCAATTGCTGCATCTAACTTTTTCCTTTTACTTTTTTAAGAGCATTTTTCCTTTTTAATTTTTATGTTTCTCGTTGGTTCCAACTTCCCAGATGAAGTTTGATTTGGCGGCTACAAGATCCAGCCATTCTTACGTCCTTGTCATTATACACTATCATATTATATCTTATTTATATATACATATTTTAATTATATTTATATATGTTTTTAAGTTAATATATAAATTAATATTTAAATTATATCTTATTTTATAATTTGATATTTAAAAAAAATTACTATTAAGTATTAAATTTAATTTTTATTATACACGTTAGTAAAAAATTTAACGATTGATTGCATGTTATTATTTTAACCAATAAGATTATGACACATATCATTTTTACTAATATTTTAATAATACTATGTCAACATTTTAAAAAAATTTTAAATTAAATAAAATAAAAAATCTTTTAAATGCGATTTATAAAAAATATATTATCAATAGTTAAGTTTTAAACTAATATTTATGAAAAACATAAAATTTAATTATTTAATTATCAATTTTTTCTTTTTTTTTCTTTTTAACTATCAAATTATAAAACGCAATATAGTTTGGAAGTATATTAACTTGTTTTGTCTTCTCTAATATTGCCATTTTCTATCGTGACCTCTGCATCCCAACAAAATTTTTAGGGTTAGTAAGAAAACTGAATACTCAAGCATTCGAAGTTGGGTACTGCACGGCACGCCGCATCTACCGTCATATTCTTTGAATGACAATCGAGGATATGTCTGGCGGCAGATAAATGTGGAGGCCGACAGGTGGAGGAAAGACAATGGAGCTATAGAAAGTGGGATTGAAATTTAGGTAGCTGAATTAAGCTGGTTTTTAATTAAAAAAAAATTCCTTGACAACAACGTGTTGAAAAAAACCCTTTTCGTAATGTCTAGTTCGTGATTGAATCGGAAAAATGGCACCTATAAGGTCAAGGCCCAACGTTGGAAATGTGCAAAAGGCCCACAAGACATATGCCGGTAGTTTATTGTTACAATCGGCTTACGGATAAATCAAACAGGTAGTCGCAAAATCCAATTAAATGCGACGCGATTAGCCTCATTAGTTGCAATTGCCAAAGGAATAAAAATTAAAAATTGCCATCATTGAAGAGCAAGAAAACATGCAAACAAGGTCTCCAACCGTGTACAATGGCGGTGGAGAGGAATTAAAGCTGCCCGTTCAAAGGTCAAAGGCGGTGTTCTTTTATTATACAAAAGAGTCAGTAATGTGAAATTAGAAAAAAAAAAAAAAGTTTGCATTGCAATTTGATGTTTCGTACCCAAAGCTTGTAACATGGTTGTTGTAAAAGCTATACATCTTTGCTTCTTACTTCATTCCTTCAATTGGAAGAGAGAATTATCTTTTAGGTTAAAAATGAAAAAACCAAGAACAAAGGGCTCAGTACTTTTTAAGCAATAATAATAATAATAAAAGATATTGGCATTACAAATATTGAAAATGGGCATTGGATTGGGCTCCAATGGGGCTCTTTATCTTTTAATGATTGGGCCTATTTTTAGTAGTATATCGTTTGTAAATTGTAGTACAAAGGGAGGTCATAGTTGGAAGGAAATTGATGACTTCTTCACTTCAAGGATAAACCATCTTATTTTCTCTTAAGATAATAAAAAACTTTGAACATTTAAAAGAGTAACCATGTGTGAAGAGTTTACAAGGTAGCATATTTATGCTTCTTAAGTACTGGATTGGAATTGTGTCACAATTGAAAGTGCCCGATGTTACTTAATAATGTAATATTTGTAAAAGAAAAAAAATTGTACTTATTGCATTTTTTTAATTTAATAAAGTAGTTATTAAATACAAAATTTTCTAAATGATAATAAAATAATTCTTAACTGGTGTCGACCGGAATTCATTAATCGGATTTTTATTATTATATAATATTAAAGAGAAAAAAACCTAGAAAAAAGTAAACAACAAAATATAGAGCAATAAAGAATGTATATATTGTTGTTAAAAAAATTGAACCGATCGACTGAAATCAGTGGCCTATCTAGCACATATTAAAAAATAGACTTTGATGTATTGATAGAAAACCTATTTACTCAATAAAAAAACCCTCAAAAAATTATTTTTTATTTTTTATTTTTTAAAATAATGAGATTTATACTTTTAATTTTTTAAATTATTATCGATTGATTTTAGATTGCTTAAGAATTAGTTGGGAGTTGGGACTGATAACATATCTTGGAAATTAACAGGGCTTGTTTCATGTCTCTGATTATTTTTAACTTTGAAAGTGAAAGAGAAACCTTTGCGTAATTTCCTGTTCATGTCTCTGTGAGGGAATTGATGGGTATACATTACATGAAGGTTTATGTTGATTGCTTGGAAACTAAACCTTTCTTGAGCTGTATGCAGTGCCAGCAGATATATTTGACATCTTTCACTTTTGGATCCCAAACTTTTCGAGAGTCAGATAGTCCATTTCATTTAAAGTGGATGGGATCTTGGTATTATATTTTGATATTCAAGTGGCAAGTCCGAATATTTTTTAATTAATAAAAATAGTTTTATTTAAATTTAATTATAAAAATAATTTTAGATAGTAATTTAGAGTTATAGAATTTAGAAGATTTTTTTTTAGACTAAACCCATTGATAAGGGTAATCCTACAATTTTGAATCCAATTACTATAAAATTGAGCCCTTGAGCATTTAAATTTGGACAAAAAATTCAAGAAAATGTTAAATTATAGTATGACCCAATTCATGAATACTTTTAATTCGTCCAAATAAATGAATTTCTAGTTTAATGTTGATATGAGAAATGGAAGCTTTTTTATTGTATTACGATTTTTTTATTTATCGAAATAAGTCGATTTTAAAAATCTACTGAAAAATCGTCAAATTAAATGATAATTTTTTAATTGAAAAATCGACCAATGGGCAGATTTCACATATAACTAAAAAACATTACAAAATAAAAAATAAAAAAAAATATTTTTATTAAAATAGATAATTAAAAATTATAATTACAGCTAAGGAAATAAAAACAATCAAAATTACACTTACGGAAATTGAATGTCAATATCTCATGTAAAAATAAATAACCAAAGAATTTTTTACTTTATTTTATAAAAATTAAAATTTTTTTATAATATAGGAAATCAGCAAAGTGAGAAATTGACAGTACCCAACCTTAAATTTTTTGGAAAAATTCTATTAAAGGTCCATGGAGTTTTAATTTTAATAAAAAAGACAATGAAAAATAATAATTATATTTAAAGAAATGAATTATATTTAAGGAAATCATAATTAATCAAATGCCCTTAATTCATAGTTATTTTTTTAATAAATATATATATGTATATGTATATTTTATAATATTAATCTTTTCCAAGTTCTATTAATTATTTTCTCAGAATAAGATCCTAAACTAAATTACATGCATGACAACCCAATTATCTTCTTTGAAAATCTGAAAATTAGTTTGATTACCTTTTTTTTTTTTAGCTACCTTTTGTTTTAATGCTATATAAGAACCTAAATTGGAGCTCACATGATTTGTTTTTGGTGCTGGTTGTTGTCTTTCCATATTGTTAAGTTGAGAAGTTGATTCATAGGTTGAAGAAGAAGAAATGATGATGGAGAGAAAAAAAGGTATTGGGTAGTTTCATTTTTTTAGGAGTAATTTTGATTGTTTTTATTCCCTTAACTATAATTATAATTTTTAGTTACCTTTCTAATTAAAATATTTTCCTATCTTGTATTTTATATATTTTTCAGTTATATGAAAAATTGTCATTTGCCGATTTTCTATCACACTTAGAAATCGTCATTTAATTTTACGATTTCTCAGTACACTTTTAAAATTTATCTATTTCAATAAATAATCTGAAATTAATTTATTTTAATAAATAAAAAATTTGTTATATTTTAACAGAAAAAGCCGAGAACTGAACTACCATTTTGAAAAATTTGAGAGCATAAATAAGGAATTAAATATTTATTACTCTAGGAGTCTATATATAGACCAGCTCATAGGCTAGGTCAGGCCAAGCTTAAGCATGGTATTAATATTAAATATGTTTGTCCAAGCCCAGCCCGGCCAGAATATGGGCCTCGAATTTTGCCCAAGCCTGCCAATATTTGTAAATAGATAGTCCAAGCTCATTTAGGCCTGCCTATATTATATTTTTTAAAAATTTATTTTTTGAAAAAACATATTTTTTTAAAAATTTAATCTTTATTAATTTAATAATTTTCTTTTATTAAGTTTATAAATATAAATAATTTAACTTAGTTTTTAAAGTTTATACTAAAATAATATATATATATGTATTGTTTATATGACAAAAATTGCATAATACATAAAATATAAAATAAATATATATAATGTAAGAGTAAATGGGCCGGGCCGGGCTCGAGCTTTGAAAGTTGAACCCAAGGCCCTGTCCCTTTTTTAATCGGGCTTAATTTTTTTGTCCAAGCCCAATTTTCGGGCCTAATATGTTTGTTCAAACCCTTCCAAATATTGGACAGATTTTTGAGCTTGGGCGGATAACCCGATCTTTGAGCAGATCTATCTATATATAATGGAAAAAAATATCTCAGCTAATTGTTAACGATTGAATTGCAACTTTATAAAAAGTCACTTTTTTTCCTATCGAAACACTTTCTTTTTAAAGGATTATAAAATCATTAAAGTGGGTCTTAGAATCAACAATACTTCGTAACCAGCCAAATCTAATCCCAGCAATAAAAAAATTCTTTTTCTTTATAATTTCATCTTTAATGCTCCCTCTTGCATTGAACTAGCAATCAGTTTTAGTCGGTAGGCAATTTTATTTTAGGGTTTCTTATCTTCAAGCCATATTTTACAAAGAAATTGGGAGTGAAAAGGACCAACCAAAGCTGCTTCATTGAGCTGTCTCAAATTTTAAAATGTTGTTTTGGATTTTGGTCGACATGTGATGGTGAAAAGTAGGTGCCTAATTGCATGGTGGAGAAAAAGGACACGAGTCATCTTTGGGTGCAGATTAAGGGGATTCTGAAGCATTGAGGTTGGATTCCTGGAGTTTGTCTACAATTTCATCTTACTTTATGGTGATTATTAATTTGGAATCAAATTTTCTTTTCGAAATTTGTCTGATTTATATGACTCTCCGAGTTGGTTAGTATATTCCTTGCCCATTCTTTAAAACACTGTTAAATTACCTCTTTAAATTGCTATTGTGAAAGTCAATGAAGAACTTTTCTATTGACTTGGGCAATTGGTGGCATCCAGTTGTTCTTATGGGTTATATATATATATATATATATATATATTAATTCTTTAATTTATAGGGTATACAGCCTCTATATTACCAAGCATATGTATTGCTTAGCAAGTCTCTTGGTGCGAGGATGATGCATGGTTTGAAAGCTAAGGGCATATTTGGATTCTCATGAGAGGTACCTTCAATGGGATTTTCGTTTTGTAATTGGAGGGTCTCATTAACATATATTAAATAGGAACTGAACTTATGAATTCCTCAATTATAAATTGGACACTTTAATCATTCGGTTATGAATGCTTAATGAGATTCTTGTACATAGTGAAATAACCGAATTCGAATTGAGATAGTAATTTTTAAAAAAATAAATGCAATTTAAAAGAAACCGATGAAAGGGTACCATTTCAAGTCCTGGATTGTTTACCTAGCCACAAAGACTGATTACATCATACTATATATCAACTTATTTGCAACTTAATGACAATGGTAAAACTTAAACGTAAGTCTACGTTCAGTAATGTTCATCAAGACTTATACCAGTCTCAAACTATGTCGAACAGGTCCTTAAATTAAGTAGAAGTCTCTTGTCCTCTGCTGATGTTGTCTGATTAGGTTTCACACGTGAAGGAAAGTGATGCAGTTTGCATGCTTCTTCCATGTTCAGTAAATCTACTACAAACAAATATGAGTATATACATATATATATATATATATATGTGTGTATATATATATATATATATATATATATATATAAAAAGTTGGCAAAGCATGTGTATGTTTCATCAAGTTACGAGGTCATCATCGATTGATCTATAAACAACATATGAAATATCAATATAAAACCCTATTTCGAGAGTTCCAATGTAAGCTATGAAGTATGGATGATTTGATCGGATGTTCCGTTGTGGCTTGCCTGGTTGGCAAATGGCTGGATTCTCTAAACTTAGCAACTTAGCTTAATAGTTAGTACAATTATTTTTAAGAGGTGACATCAAATAAGTTTGAAGTCCGAATCGATTTTAAAAGAGATTTAAATTTTTTGAATCCGAGATTTAGTTAAATTGTTCAAGCATCCTACTCTTAAAAAGTGATATATAAAATGTTCAAATCTCGATATCTACAACTCTTTTTCTATCTCAAATTATAGTATCTTTTATAAAAAAAGGCGTTGGACTTTACATATATTTAAGCAGAGGAGAAAGAATCAAACCAGTCGAACAAATAAAAAAGAAGCAAACTGAAATGTACAAGAATTTGAAACACAAATTATATATAAATGGAAAAGTTATCATATATAGGGCTTGTGAATCATTTCATTCCATCAAATAAAGAATATATAAACAACGGGCGGAGGTGATGGGGGAGATCATGGGAGAAAGCACATGGAGGAGAAATATTGAAAATTCTTTCGTGAAAAAGGCAACTTTTGGCTCATATGTTCCAATTATTTGTTGAGTAATCATTCAAAAAAAAATAATAATGCATTTACATGGGAAAAGGAACAATATATAGTGTAATAAAAACAAGTGGAAAAACAATGATATAATTAAAAGCAATATCGGAATAGGGAAAAGATTATAAATATTAAAGTTTGAATCTAAATCTTTTAAATACAACATTTTAAAAATGATTACATGAACTAATTAAATTAATTTTGAGTTATAATTGTATTCTTAAAATATGTAATTTTTTAAGTTACAACAGTTCTTTCTTCTTTAAGTAATTGTTTATGATGAGTTGGGTTTGGCTAAATTCAAGAGTTAAAGTACTATTTGTCAAGTCTATTTTAATTCATCAAATTTGAAAAAAATCTTTAATTATTTAAAATAAATATTAAAAATATATTTTTATAATTACAAGAAAACAAGATTTAAATTCTACCCATCAAACTAAACCACAATTGTAAAATGCTTTTTAAAGATAAAATGAATGATATAATTATTGATGAGTGCAATACATAAATCATTAAGAAATGATTCTTGAGTAGTCTAAATTCAAAAGCCTATGTGGATGATGGTGGATCACATTTTTATGCTTTTATTATCAAACCTATAACAACATACTAATTAGACATACTTAACAAAAAAAGTAAAAAGGAAAACAAAAGCCAAGGAACATCTTTCGTGTATTACAAACACGCTTAGAATATTATATAAACTTGATAAAAAGAAACAAAGGCCATATTAGGAAGTAAGCTTGAATTGCATATTTAGCCCAAAATAAATAGAAAGGGGAGTTTGAAACCTTTTTCTTTTTCTATTAGCTTTAAGAAGCTTATGATTTTTTTGATAGACTTATTTATGAGTTAGATTATTAATCTAAGTTGAATTAGATTGGATTTAGGATAGACATTTTTGATAATTTGAATTAAATTGATTTTATTTATATTATTATTTAAATAATAAAAATTTTATTTAAATTTAATTATAAATATAAAAATATTAACATAAAAATATACTTTAATATATTTTGAATAGTAAAATAATTTTTCGAACAAAATTAATTTGAAATAAATAAATTTTTTTTTCAAACTTAGATCTAATTTATGAATAATTCTATTTTTAATTATTTAATAAATTTTAACTTATTAAAAAATAGGAAGGAGAGAAAGATCGATCATAATATATATAAATATATGCATGTTTATTGCAAAACCTTATTCTGTGGTTAAGTCTACGCACATTGACATGATCTTGGCATTGATTATTAGACATATGATTCCGACGTGGCATGTTCTTATTGGCATTATATCTTCCTAGAAGATTTCATGCCTGCCAATAGGGATGCAAATATATCAGAGGCTGACCTCATTAAAATAAACTCCAGCTTGTTTTGTCTGATCTTTCTTATTCCTAAGGGTAACCAGTTCTGACCATTAGCGTTAACAAAATTCAGAACACAAAATCGATATTTTATCATCGTGATAAACGCATTAAAAATAAGCTCGTAATCATAAATCAAAGTATAATATTAGTTGCATAAGACTGCTTCTTAGCTGCTTGGAGTTACCTAACGCACTGACACTACTGTTTTACTTATTTATTTTGTGATATGTACACTTCTGAAATTTATCTTCAAATTGATGTGGTTTTAAGCTGGTTTTTGGTGACTTCCATATATCAAAATATGGGTTTACTAACTCTTTGGGATGTTTGGTGTTATGTCCTGGTTCTAATGAAATATGATTATTATAGATTTTTATGAGTATGGGAAGAGTTGTAAATATCGATATTCAAATTTTAATGTAAAAAATATAATTATTTAGAGATAGTTGTATAAACCACTAAAATTAAAATCTGAGTTTGATAATTGTGTGTTAAAATGTTGGGATATTCACAAGGAAGTGTAAAATGATAAACAATTAACTCTTTCCAACCAATTACAATGCCTGGTAGTATTGTCTGTTTAACTAAGAGGACTTTGCCAGCAGAAAAGTTAATATTGCAACTCTGCAATTGCCCTTTAAAACAAAAATAATCCCATAATTCCAAAGATCAAAACAGAAAAAATAAATTAATAAATAAAAAATGGAATTCCCATGATCTGATAAAGAACATTGGTTGATACATGTCTATCTCCTAGATGCGGAAGTCGCGGAACAGTCGTCATCGACCACTTCTTACATGTTATATATATATATATATATATATGCAATCTATTAATTGAGAATCTCATGCTCTTGAATTCCTGCACATGATCTCGAACCCCACATCGATAAAGCATATTCTTCTCTTTGGTTTTTTATTTAAAATGAGGATGTTGTTTAATGTTTATTCTCTACGTTAGTCGAAATCTAAAAGCCTTCTTCTTGTTTTATTTTTCTAAAAATATAAACCAGCATAATCTTGACAAATATCTTAACTCTTAGATGTTGGTATATTATATATACCTGCATACTTAAAACAAAGAAAGAAAAGCATACATGAAATTAATGAAATCTAATAACTCATTTAAAAGGTTAATTAGCTTACAGATTGTTATATACTAGTATTATCCGGATCTCTTCTATGCCTAAGGATCAAACTCAGCATTTCCTTTTCTTTTGCATACGTACTTTGGAAGTACTAACAGAATAAACTGGGAATAAAGCATTTGATTTATAATAGGTACTGCATGATCTAATGATCATTTCGTATATACACATAAATCATTAACAGAATGATTAAACCATAAAACCCCATGATTGCGTTTTCTTAAGATGACCTTTAATATAAACATATATATATATATATATGTGTATTAGATCATAATGATGAAAACCTCGAACCCCTTAAGAAGTAATAAGTTCTGTTGCTTGGAACTAATGCATCTGTGGGGAACATCAGATCTTCTCGGATCTACTATTTTGTCCCAACTTCGTTTGCAAATCAGAATCTTAATCTTCAGTAAATTGGAATCTTTGTGAGGTCATCAGAATTTAACTATACTTTTAGATCTCTCCACGTAATTATGTTGCAATATATGCATTCCTTCACTTAGGATTTGGTTTTCACTGAGGAACTTTCTTTTTCAAAAGGGTATTTTATATTAGTAATAGGTTGGGAAAATGGGTACTTGCAAAAGGGAATTCAATCACAATTAATCACAATTATTTTAAAAGAAAATTAATTAGTATTTCTTCAACTTTTTATTTTTAAGTACCATGTTTAATTATATCCGATGTATATCTGGATATATAAATATATATATGTATGATCTTTTAATGGCTTTTTAAATATATGAAAATTAAAAAATAAATTTAAACATATCTATATCAAATACATATTCGTGTCTTACACACACTTAAGTATGAGTATCATAGGATAATAACCTTTATCTAACAAAAAAGGAAATTTGAGAATTAAGGGCTAAATGGACACCAATTTCCTATATCAATCACCATGTTTGGCATGGGATCTCAAGGAGATTGAAATAAAGAAAGATTTTGACGGGGTGACAGAAGCTAACAGTTGTCAATGGAGATAAATACTATCTGACATTTGATCTTGCCTACATTACAGAATCAATCATTTGATATATTTTTTTATTTTCTATCCCAGGTAAGTTGCAAGGCCTGTTTTTCCGTGTCAAAGGGCTTCCTGGATCGTATATATAAAGACCGGTCTTTGACAAAGGTTTCATTCATCAGCATTTTCAGCTCCTTTGAAGCTCTCTTTGCCTTTTTTTTTTTTCTTTTCATACTCGATCAACAGCTTATTCAGCTAGAATGCTAGAGATGGCTATGGAGATTGTGCAACCTTCTGTTGGATTATCAAAGGTTGCAGTTTCTGAAACTCATGGGGAAGACTCTCCATACTTTGCAGGCTGGAAAGCATACGATGAAAACCCTTACGATGAATCAAACAACCAGTCAGGAGTCATACAGATGGGGCTGGCTGAAAATCAAGTAAGTTTGCCAGGGGCAAAACAATTACTAACAACAGCAAAAAAAAAAAAAAAAAGGTATTATTATTAGAATTTGCATGTAATGTTCTTTCTTTGTTCCGATGTTCCTTTCGAGCAGGTTTCATTTGATTTATTGGAGAAGTACTTGGAAGAGCATTCGGATGCATTTAGCTGGGGAAAAGGAGCATCTGGGTTTAGAGAAAATGCTTTGTTTCAGGACTACCATGGACTAAAATCTTTCCGACAGGTACTTTCCTTGAACCTCTCAAGATTGTTATAATCCTTACAGGTTTTCATATACAGTGTTGCAACCTGGCTAAAACATGCTCAATTTTGCCCAACAGGCTATGGCGAATTTCATGGAGCAAATTAGAGGGGGAAGAGCAAAGTTCGACCCTGATAGAATAGTCCTAACTGCTGGCGCAACTGCAGCTAATGAGCTGTTAACATTTATTTTGGCAGATCCTGGGGATGCTTTGCTGGTTCCAACACCATATTATCCTGGGTAAGGACAAGTTCCGATAAGAATGTTTTATGTTGCTCAAATTTGGTTATGAATGGGATATGAATATATGTTCGATATGGACATGTTTAATATTTGAAAGATTATATTTTTATATAATATTAAAAAATGTCTTACACTGATATTAAATATGAATATTTGAAGAAAAATGAAAAGTCAAAAACACTGAGAACATCTTCTATAAGTTCATTTCCCATGCATTTTCATGCTCTATATTTTATACCAGGGGCTAATTTTAACTGTTTTGCTTCAGATTTGACAGAGATCTGAGGTGGAGGACCTGTGTGAAAATTGTCCCAATCCATTGCCATAGCTCAAATAATTTCCAAGTTACAACTCAGGCCCTTGAAGCTGCATATCAATGTGCAGAATCCATGAACTTGAAAGTGCGAGGAGTGCTGATAACAAACCCTTCGAACCCGTTAGGTGCAACGATCCAAAGATCAATCTTGGAAGAGATTCTTGATTTCGCCACACGCAAAAACATCCACCTTATCTCCGATGAAATCTACTCCGGATCGACCTTCTCATCATCCGAATTCATAAGCATTGCTGAAATCCTTGAAGCTCGTAACTACAAAGATTCCGAAAGAGTTCACATCGTTTACAGCCTTTCCAAAGATCTCGGCCTTCCCGGTTTTAGAGTCGGAACAATATATTCCTACAACGACAATGTCGTCAGAACCGCCAGGCGGATGTCTAGCTTCACCTTGATTTCATCTCAAACACAACATCTCTTGGCTCGCACGTTGTCGAACAAGGAATTCACCAAGAACTACATAAAGACAAACAGGGAGAAACTAAGCAAGAGATACAACATGATCATTAAAGGGTTGAAAAATGCCGGAATCGAATGTTTGAAAGGCAACGCTGGGTTATTTTGCTGGATGAATCTGAGTCCATTGTTGGAGGAACCTACGAGAGAAGGCGAGTTGGCCCTTTGGAGGGTTATCTTGAACGAAGTTAGACTAAACATTTCACCAGGATCTTCCTGCCATTGCTCCGAACCAGGGTGGTTCAGGGTCTGTTTTGCTAACATGAGTGAGCAGACGCTAGCGGTTGCACTGGAAAGAATACATAAATTCATGGAACAAAGAACGAAAAAAGAAACCTGGTAAAAATCTCGTCAGTAAATCAGTTTTTTGTGGGGCAGTTTTACCCATTTAGATTCTCTTCGGAAATTGCTGTGCCATTTTGGCTCTCATCCGCGATATCGACAGTATAGTAATGTTTATTATATTCGTAAATGTGTTTGCAATCTAAATTTAAATCTCGAACAAAAAACCTGTCTGAAGATTTGGGTTTATGTCATTAAAGTGTAAAGCAAAATTTGATTTTGAGATTATTGTTTAGATATACGTTATTATGTATATTCTTGCTTTCTTGCTTCCGGTAAGCAAGTTCCCTAGGGGTAGTTCTTCCATTTATTTAATTGGAAGAACTTGCTGTTGTTTTCTCTTGTCACCTAAACTACTTATTAAATCATATATACATGTACTATTGTCTTTGATTAATTTATAATGTCTTTGGCCTTGTCATTATTTAATTCAAGCAGCAAATTAGTTACTCGGCTTGCTTTTGTATCATTAGTTAGTAATCAAGTTTTGGTTGTTTAAATATATCTACGTTATAAAAATTATATCAAGTATTACTAAAATTATTTAAATATTATCACCAAAGATTATCAAAATTATATCAACTGTTACTAAAATTATATTAAAAATTGTTAAAATTATCTTAATGACTATCCATACATTTGATCCTATCATTTTAAAAAAAAAAAAAAAACATTATTTTTTTTTACAAATTGAAGACGAAAAAAGAAACTTAAAATCGAACTGAATACGTTAATTCTAACGTACTCTTGACCGTTAGCTAAAAGGGTTGTTGGCGATCCCATTAATTTTCTTAATCAGGTCATACTCATTAATGCACAAAACATTAAGATGAGCTAATTATTAGATACTTTTAAGACTACTGCATGGTTATCGGGTGATTAGATACTCTAAACTTTGATTAAGATGTGCTAATAATTAAATACTTCTAAATCTACTGCATGATTATTGGGTCAATAGACCTTAATTTGTTGTCAATGTATCAATCCAAACATCTAATCAACAACTAACGTTTTATTTGCTACGAAATGAAAAGACATTTATCCAATCTTACATTACTTTATTTTTTATACAAATATAATCATAAGTTAAAGATTAGAAAAATATGTGTACGTTAAAATTTAAAATTTAAAATTATTAAATATTATTATAATTATATGAATTAAGTTAAGGTTTCATTCATTTAATCTTATATTATGCTAATTACATATTATTTACGGTTGATAAAATGGGTTACACAAATTAAGCATCAATTTTATGAAAACCTCGAGAAAATTAGTGCTCATTAATTATAGTAAATTTCTTTAAAAAAAATTAAAATACTATTATTAAGTTTTTTCTTAAAATAATTAATAAATTGAATTAAATTGAATTGAGATAGCAAAAAATAAGACCAGTATCTTATCTATAGTCATCCCTACTTGTACGATGAGTAAAACATGGGCAAACAAAAGGACCCAAAAGAAGTCGGGCCTTTTTGTCGTTGCTACTACCTTGAACTATGGGCCGTTGAAAGGCTCTTACTAAAAACTAGAGGAGAAGGAAGGAGCTGCAATAGGGACAAGCAGCCTTTTGTAAGGAGGAATCGGTGAGAAACGTGGTGACGTTTAATCGGATATAAATATTATATAAAAATAATTAAAATATAATATAATATATAACGTTAAATAAAAAATAAAGCATAATCTAAACATACTTATTCTATTAACTGATTAAATTTATTTAAACATAAAATATTTTAAATATTATCATAATACGTAAAAATTTATAAATATATAATATTTAAATTATAAAATGACCCTTGTAAATTATATAAATTAAAAATAGAACCTTTAATAAAAGCCAAAATGGGTCATCAGCGAATGAGTCCACTGATCCCAGAAAGCTCGCTCTCTTTCGGTCTTTCACTCTTCTATTTCTTTCTAAGGCAAGCGGCGAGAGAAGCCAAAGACAAGTCCACCTCTCCTCTTTGCCTTCGATCAATTGAACGCTCTCTTTCATCTGTCACATTTTCTTTCATCAAAGGTAAGATTCACTGCCTGTGCTTTTGATCTACAATTTATTTGATTTTAAAACATCTCCCAGTATTCTCTTATCTTTTTTTTTTTAATCATTCGGATCTATTGATTTAGAATTCGATCACGGTTCTAAGTTCTATTGTTTCCACAACTGATTGCTTTTTCTGATTTCATGTTCTTTTTTATTTTAATATATTTATATATTTGCTATTTTAGGTTTTCTATGGCAATTATTGGAAAAAGGAAGTTTAGTTTAGTTTTTTTTTTTTTTTAATGTATGCTTCAGATTCAAGGGGAGATTTTGATGGCGTCGAAATTGCAGCAGTTGCAATCTACGGCGTGTCAAGCGTCGAAGTTCGTGGCGAAGAATGGGACTGCTTACTACAAGCAGTTGTTGGAGCAGAACAAGCAATACATTCAGGAGCCACCGACGGTGGAGAAGTGCAACGAGTTGTCCAAACAGCTGTTTTACACTCGCCTTGCTAGGTATCTGTTACTTGCCTTTTCGTTATTTCTTGCTCTTGTTTTGCTGCCATCAAGACCTTTGAATAAACCAATTGCAATTTTTCGTTTAGTATCCGAATTTTCTTGCACTCTGTTGTCACAATGTGTCAATATATTTTGCTTGCTTTTGTAAGTTAGTGGATTTGACTGCATCAAATTTCATGTGCATCAGCACCTATGACTAGATGTTTATGGTCCTCTCGTCTAATGCCAAAATTTGTGAGCAAGGAAGAAAAGAAAGAGACAGTGAGATATGACTTACATCACGTATTTAGATATCAAAACTTTTGTTTTAGAGTTCCCAAGATTTTAGGTCTAAAATAACAAAATGTTTAAAGCTTCATCTATCTAAACAGATTGACACAGTTACTAACAACTGCAATGACTGAAATATGTTTTAACTAGTCTAAAAATACCTATCAAGTTGATTCCCGGCGGTATCTCTTGGGCATGAACCAAGTAAATATTTTGTTTTTGATAGAGGCGGCAATAAAAGAAGGTTTTTTCTCTTAAACGTTATTCAAGTTGTGAAAATGAAATGGTGCAGTGGTAATGTCTTTGGTCATGTAGCATAGTTTTCAACTGTTATTGTTAAGCTAATGATTATTGTGCCATTTATTGGTATATGCAAATTTTGTTTATGTATGAAATTATATGTGCTTGTCAGTAGAATTGGACAAATTGTTGCTTATCATCGTGTTGGATGTTATTTGGGGCATGGCATTGGTAGTCCCTCGTGCATTGACATTGCTTGTTATCCAGGCCGCAAAATTACTCACTTTTAGTGTTACATGTTCTCGATATTCTCGTAATTCCGGATTTTTCTGGCATTATACATGAGTTCTATTGTTATTCGGTACACTCAGATGTTTCTCATTTTGATTGAGTTACAAAGTTTTTGGTTAAAGCATGGCATTATGATTCTGATATGCTAGAGATGAGTTTTGCTTGGAATGTTAATACGAAAGTTTTGAATGGCCAGTGTGAGAGACCATTTGTGAATAGGACAACTTGGATTAATGAAAGAAGTGAAATTCTTTTGTTGAAATTGAAAAACCTTGGATGGTCTTCTGTCAGTTATTAAGATAGGGCTAGAATTTGTCATTTTGTTACTCCCTCTGTATGTTGCTCGTTTTTGGGACTTTTCTTGTTTGATCCTCAGTAGGATGGGAATTAAATAAAAACTGGCTTGCAACTTACCAGTAAATATGTCAACTACTGAGTTCACAAGAACCAAATAATGAGATTCTCTTTAACATTCCGGACAATTGCCTGTGATGTCCTATGAACTTTTAAACAGGAGACTAAAAGAACAAAACAATGCAGCTGGGTTGCTTATGATTGTGCATGTTACAAGGGATCAATGATGCTTATTATATCTCTTACTGTGTTTATTTGCAATTTTGTCATTGTTATTTGCCGTCTCATTAGAAACAAATATTAGTTTACTCTATAGAGGCAGTAACAGTGACTAAAAGTCAGAATCACAACTGCATATTGGAGTAACTCTTTTTGATGCCTTTTTTTGCAGTATCCCAGGTCGTGTCGAGTCATTCTGGAAGGAGCTTGGTTATGTTAAGAATCTGTGGAAGAATAGGCAAGAACTGAAGGTTGAAGATGCTGGTATCGCTGCTTTATTCGGACTGGAGTGCTTTGCATGGTTTTGTGCTGGTGAGATAGTCGGAAGGGGTTTTACTTTCACCGGTTACTATGTCTAAAGGTGACCAACCAGCGGAAGGTCTGTCAGAGAGTTCGGATGTGTATTCATTTATCATTTGTTTGCATGATTGAATTGCAGCCACTCTAGATGCACATTTTTTTGTTGTTTTCATGAAATTTTTGAAGCTGAGAAATCAGTGGTTAACTTGAATAGTCTGAATAATTTTTAGTTGAAATGGCTTAGGTAGATGACCTTGCTTTACAGAATTTACCGAAACCAAGATTGATGATAATAGTGTAAATTACCCTCATCTCCACTAATCTTCCATTTTGTTTCAATGGTGAGGTTTAAGGTTTAGGGTTATGAGCTTTTAACAGCGTTTCGTAGGGTCTTTTAGTTGGTCGGCATCCTCCATGGCCTGCCAACAGTTGCTCTGCTCTGCTATGTTTTTTTTTTTTAATTTTTTTCTTAGTTTGGTGCTTATACTTAAATCTGTTAGATGAAGTTTTGATTTAGACTTTAGATCTCATCGAGGCTTTTGCTCTGTCAGTGATATCGTTGTTGTCGTTGCCATTGTAAGAGAAGTTCTCTACTTTATTTGTGGATGAAGATACTCCTAAATCTTGATTGCAATTTCAACAATATTAACTGGCAAGGTAGTAGATTTCCATTAGTCTATATCTGCCGCTTAAAAACTGACATATTCAAAATTTAGATAGTTTGTTCAATAAAATTAAGTTTGATTTTTTATTTGAATTGGTTCGATTTGAATCACTGTTTAATCAATAAAAATATATTTTATTTAAATGAAATTATAAAATATATAAATATTAATATAAAAATATTTTTTAATATTTTAAATTTTTAAAAAGATTTTTTCTTTTTGACTTGAAAAAAGAATCCAAAGCCTAGTACTTCATTATTTTTTCTTTGTTTTGCCTGTTTATTTTGCCTACTGCATTTAATTTTAACTTTGAAATGTATGCATCTTTAATTAATAATAATAATAATAATAATAATTGAATGCATTCCCCGGACGAATCGGAGCTCCCATTGCTTGGGAGGGGCGTTCTGGTAATTTCGAAATTCCTCCCGCCCCGTGGCCGTGGGTTTAGCGCTCACAGACTAGAAAAAGAAAAGAATATATATATCAAGTATTTTGACAAAAGTTTACGACGACGTGAATCACAAGGGCAACTCAAGGAAGAAAAAGAAAAAGCTTATACTCGGAAGACGAATCGATGACAAAAATGCTGCCCGCTGCTGTCATTCCTGCTCCAACACGTTTGGTAGCAACACTCGCCTTCATCTTCGTCTTCATCACAGTCTCCGCCGTTTCCGCTACCAATGATTCCCAGGTAGTAATAATATTCTCATAACCCTAGCTGTCTAATATTTTTTTTTCGATTCAGTATTCGAATTCGAATGATCGAAACCGATTTTTTTTTAAACTCTCTCCCTTAAAAAATTTTAATAGTTGTGACAATAATTTTTATAATTACACAGGTGAGATGTAGCAGAACCTGCGTAGTTGAAAACTGTAACAGTGAGCTCCATTTACCTCTCGAATTGCTTTCTTGAGAAAATTAATCGACTCAATTTTGCTTGTTAATTTTTTTTGCGTTATTAATTAATTAATAAATTAATTTTTAAATCTGGAAATCTAGCGGTTGGAATCCGATACGGGAAATATTGCGGAGTAGGGTGGTCTGGTTGTCCTGGAGAAAAACCGTGCGACGATCTGGACGCTTGTTGCAAGATCCACGACGAATGCGTTGAGAAAAAAGGTCACAACATTCTCTCATCATATTCACCATTTTGCTTGAAATTTGCCCTTTTTTATTGTTTGCACAAATTTTCCCTTTCTCTGGGTTTGATTGATAGTATATTAATGAATTATTTTTTTTACAGGTTTGATTAATGTAAAATGCCATGAGAAGTTTAAGAGTTGCATGAAGAAAGTGCAAGAATCTGGGAAGGTTGGATTCTCTCGGAATTGTCCCATTGGGATGGCTGTCCCCACCATGATGCAAGGTATGGATATGGCCATCTTACTGAGCCGGTTAGGCGGCACCAAGCTTGATGAACTCTGATTTCTGAACTTAAAAATTAATTTTGTTTGGGACTTCTCCATTTAGCTTTAGATTTATTCCATTTGATGGGCAATGATTTTTTTTTCCTTCTTTCCCTGAAGAATTTATTTCTCCTGGAGATATTTTCTACTTTTATTACACTGCGATGCCTCTAATATTCCTTGTATTTTTAGCCTAACCACATGGTGGGGGCTGGTGCTTTTACAATCATAGATTTAAATATTAATGATGGTTATGTTATCATTTTAGTTCTTTTGGTCATCTATATTGACAGTCAAGATAACATTTTCTTGTAGATGCTATGTGCTTTATATCAAATTAGAACATTAAAATCCATGATCTAATATAACTTGTTCGGCCAATCTCTTTCGGAAAATGACAGATATGAGATTCAAATTTTATCATTTATATCCTCTTTCTCTTATTTCTGAGCATAAGCTTCTTTATTTTAAAACATTAAGAAATGCTTGCCAGTTCATCCATTTTGAAGTTTGCTATTGTAGTTCAATTACTGTAACAATCAAAACAAACTGAGGGAACTAATCCAAAAAGTTGTATTCGGGTTTTTCAATATTCAATGACACAAAATTCAGATAGATATGGATTGAAAATTCACAGACAAACCAGAGCTCAAAGAACTGCTCTTCTGCTCTTCTCATTCGAAAAGGAGCTGAAAGATAGTCCAGGTCTAATGAAAATAACCAAGAACCTGCCTACCCACATTCCTTCTGATTCTAATAGCTTTTTCATATCTAACTATGTTGCTTCGTTTTTCATTTTTCTTTTTAAGTAATTGTATTTGATATATCTATATTTGATATATTTTTTTATGGACAGTAAAATATGTATAAATGAAGAAACCTTTTAAAAAAATTAAAGATAAAAAATATACCCTTATTTAATATTAAAATCTTACTCTAAAGTTCGAATAACATAAATTCAAAATATCTATATGGAATTGAGATCACAACATAACCCTCTACCCAGCACTTTCTAAAGAAAATTGGTAATGAATATTCAAAGGAATGGCATTTTCGATATTAAAAGAAAAGATATGGTCACTTTGTAATTTGGTCAGATTTTAACTGATCGGTTCAACCGTTTAAAACAATTCTAATACCTTCTATTCAAGCATTCAGCTGTTTTTTTCTCTTTTTCTTTTTT
>JBBYHM010000012.1:8087661-8098409 GCA_038381775.1 Adansonia rubrostipa
GAGGACACAGCGTCTAAGCGGTCACGTTACGTGTCAAATTGTAAAAATAAAATAACATAAATACTAGTCCTTCACGGTGTGGAAGATGATCAGGTCAGCAGTGCTGAGGACGCTGCCACGTTTCAGCTGGTTAATTGCACGATTTTGTCAGGTCTTTTTAAACTTTCGACAATATTTTGTTTTAGTTCCTAACTTTTTAAATATTTTATGTTGATTCAATTATTTAAAATTATCTTTATCACGTGCGAGATTTACGTTATGTCAATTGGCTGCTTACGTATAAAAAAATAATTTTTCTAACTTTTTTTTTTTTTTTGTCAACGTAGCGCAGGATTGGATTCACTTTCCATCCACATTTACCAATTGACGTTAATAGTCTGATATAAATTTAAATTCAATAATATTAGATATATTATTAACACACGATATAAATATAATATAAAAATAATTAAAATATAATATAAATTAAAAAATTAAATATAATATAAAAATATTTTAAAATTAATATAATAAAAAATATCAAAATATTAATATAGATATAAAATATTTTAAATACGATTATAATATTATAAAATACACGAAGTGTCACTTACACTATTTTACAAGCAAATTGTCCATGGACTAGATTGGTTCACACTCCGAAATTTTTATGTTTTTCTTACTTAGGTTAGAGATCAAATGAATTTGTAAGTTTTTTTTACTTTTTAAAATAATATTAAAATATTATTTTTATATTAATATTTATATATTTTATAATTAAATTTAAATAAAAATATTTTTATTAATAAATAATAATTTAAATTATATCAAATTTAAGCAAAGCGCAAGATAAGACAACTTTAATAATTAAGAACCAAAGTAATTTTTTTTTTTAAGTAAGGTTAAAAATAAAAGTTGATCCAAACTTTAAAGAACAATCCAACTATTAACTTCAGAACTTCATATGAAAAAATAAATGGAGACAAATATTTATATGGGTTTGGTCTTAAATTTTTGGTCTCGTAGTATATTAATTAGGTTCTTCTGCGACATTATCACATTGGTTTGGATCTTTATTGTAAATACGCACAATTAATCTCAAGTCCTAAAATAAAATTTTTACCTCAACCCTTCATTCTTTCGTATTCATATTTGATTATATAATACTTATATTAATATTTAAAATAATAAAAAATTTAAATAATATAAATTTTTTTATTATATCACACATTTATTATGATTTAAAATATAATAAATATTATTACAATAAATTACGATAAATATTAATCATAAATATTTAAAAAATTAAAATTATAAAATAATAATCATAACCTTAATAGAATCAGCATGAATACAGTGAAAGAATTTTGGGTGCTTACGTTTCTTTTGCTCCATGGCCTGAAACAGGATATAAGCTTTTGGGGAATCCAAAGAACATATACATGAGGTTTGATAAGGTTTATTATCTATTTTATTCAAATTTAAGAGGGTATCGGATATAATTTATATTTAATAATAAAATATTGCATGTTGAATATATTTTTTAAATTTTTTATATATTTATATATTTAAAAAATTAAATTTTTATATTCATATTAAAAAAATCAAATATTACATTTTAAATAAAATTAAGAATGAAAGTAATATAACCCGATACACCAGCAAACAAGAACAGAGGATGCCTTAAAACTACTAAAAGAATTTGGGCCAATTTCTCGGGTGATCCATTTAGAGATCTTTTAACTATTATTTGAAGAAAATTTATTTTACTTTTGATGTATTTTTATTAAATTAGACTAATACAATTACTTTATTTTTTGAAATCCTTGCATTTGTTCAAATCGTATATAGTTCCCTCGACTTGTATTTCGAAAGAAAATTTGTTCTAAATATATTTTTTGTTCTAACTATATTTTAGCATAAATAACTAAATTATTTTTTTTAAAAGAAAGAAAATGTTGAAATTTAACTTAAAATAATTTGTTTTTTTTTTAAACCTTTATTTTATTTTAATTTGTTAATCTTAGTGTTCTATTTCAATCAATAATATTGATTAACCCTCTTTTTATTTCAATTTGAAATATTAGCATTTTACCTTATTAAATTTCACAAGTCGCTCGCATCTCCAACGAAACCCTGCGGCATCCAAACCAATCGGAGCTTTGACAGCGTGCGTACATTTTCTAGGGGCTTCTCAGAGACCACCGATTCACGATGTACCGAACCGCCGCTTCTCGCCTCCGGGCTCTCAAGGTAAGTTCAGTAATTCCTCAAACGCTAATTTGTGGTCGCTGTGGGCGAGTGATTCCATCTCACTATCACAATCGGTCTCCTATCTCGAGTATAACAAAAACTACTTCGATTCGATTCTTTCTGCAGTTGCTTTCGTTTTTTGGTCAACAGATCTGTTTTATTTATTCGCTATTGATGCTTAGCTTGTTGCTTTGATTTCTTAATTCAATGTATTTATCTCATTTTAGTTAAGAAATGAGAAATTGGATTCATTATGAATCTCAGCTTCGCTCAATTCAAGATTATATGTTTCTTGAGTGATTGTCTCTCTCTTTTTTTTTTTTTTTTTAAAATATCGACGATAATTTATATTTAATGTTATGAATACATTGAGCGACCAGACTACCTGAGTTATATAATTTCAGTTTTTAAGAGGCTTCATATTATAGAAGACCAGTATTGTTGTTGTTGTTGTTGTAGTAGTATAATTTAAATTTAATATCCTAAATAAGTGGGAAAATCTGTTAGGAGAAGTACAAACTGCAAAAAAAAAGATTACATATGCAGAAATTTAAATTACATTGATAATCAAAAGAGAAACTAGTGAGCTAGAATTTCTCTCCTCAATACTGATTTAGATAAAGTAACTGATTAATTTCACTAACTAGCTAGATTTGAAAGATAGTTAAAGTATATATGTCTCCAATTTTAGTGATGAAGCAACATTTTCCAGGAGCAGGATTTGTATTTTGCCGTTGTTTGTCTCCCTCTGAAAGAAGTAGATATAAGCAGTCCTAGCAAGCCTAAGCTTCAAGTATCACAGCCGGCGATGCCTTTACTTTTAGGCCTTTTTTTCGCCCATTGGAATTCTGAGGATCAATCTCTGACCTGTCTATATATTGGAGATTTGCAACACCTTTTGCTTGATACGTTGAGAGAAAGAGCTGGTGAGCAGCGTGTAATATCTAGGTGTATCCAACCAATTGCTTAGCAAGCTGCTAGTAGTAGGCAAAGAAATAGCCAAACAGTTTAATCTGTGTGGAAAAGGAAGCATGTTCAAAAATGAGTCTGTCCATTACCCTATTTGTACTTTAAGAAGGGTTTGGCCATGTCTTAATAGCTTTCTCCAGCTCTAGCTACAGTTGTATGGGTGGAGGCCTGCCAAAAACTTTATTTTTCTTTTATTGATATTTCTTCCTCTTCTTATTTCATTTATAATTGTTTTATATGTTTGGGAGGAATTTTTTATAAATTAACAAGTTAGACTTAGCAGCTTCAGTAGGATATCATTGTGAAGGTAGCCATTGTTGTAACTGGGTAGTGATCTTAAGCTGTTTCATGTGCCTTTTTAAAAATTGACTATTCTGCTGTGATTTATCCGGTAAAATTTTTAAATGTTGATAGTCTGAATGATTGGAAATGTGCTATATTTTGAATGAAAATGCGAGTGTAGGGTCGAACATGCTGTAGAGCATCTGCAAGGTTTGCAAGTTCAAGTGCTGTTGCTACAACATCATCCTCTTCAGGTGGCCTCTTTAGTTGGCTCACTGGGGGTCAGTCGAACTCCGTACCACCGCTAGATTTTCCTCTACCAGGTGTTGCTCTACCACCTTCATTGCCTGATTATGTTGAACCTGGTAAAACTAAGATTACAACTCTCCCGAATGGCCTTAAAATTGGCTCAGAAACCTCAGTGGTATGTATGGATATGCTTCTTGTGAAGAATATTTTCTTATAAAGGTCTCTTCTTTTAGAAGAGGATTAATTTTCTGACTCACTGAGGTATTGGCTATTTGGTTTTGTTTCCAAGCAGAATCCTGCGGCATCAGTAGGATTATATGTTGACTGTGGTTCAATCTACGAGTCACCTGCCTCATTTGGTGTCTCACACCTGCTTGAGCGTATGGCCTTCAAGAGCACAACAAACCGCAGCCATTTGCGGATTGTTCGGGAAGTAGAGGCAATTGGTGGCAATGTACAAGCTGCAGTTTCTCGGGAGCAGATTGGATATACCTTTGATGCTTTGAAAACTTATGTTCCTGAAATGGTAGAGCTGCTTATTGACTGTGTGAGAAACCCAGTTTTCTTGGATTGGGAGGTGAATGAACAGGTAAATGTCTTAATCTTGCTGTTTTTATGCTAAATAGATTTTTGCATTTTTAGGTTAAGTGCCTTATCAGATTATAATTCATTATTTCGCCTTCTGCAGCTTCAGAAAATGAAAGAGGAAATCGCTGAAGCTGCAAAGAATCCTCAGGGCTTGCTTTTAGAGGCAATTCATTCGGCTGGTTATTCTGGTGCATTAGCAAATCCTCTTTTAGCCCCCGAGTCTGCAGTAAATGCATTGAATGGTACAGTTTTAGAGGATTTTGTTCTGGTGAGTCTAAGAAAACTTTATTTAGTATGCTTTCACTGCTAGTTGTGTCATTGTAGTTGAGGTTGTTGTTGATCTCTGTGTATCCTTCCCACTAATAAGCTTGGTTACCCATGAAAATATTAGGAAAACTTTACTGCTTCTCGGATTGTACTGGCAGCATCTGGTGTTGAACATGAGGAACTATTATCTGTTGCTGAACCACTTTTATCAGACCTTTCCAACGTTCCTTGTCCTCAGGAGCCGAAGTCTGTGTATATTGGAGGTGATTATCGCTGTCAGGCTGATTTAGGGGTATGTATCAATAATACATAAAATGACTTTTGCGTCTAAATTTCCCCAGTTTGAGTTGCTGATGATTTTCAACTGCAGGATCAAACACATTTTGCTCTGGCATTTGAACTTCCTGGTGGTTGGCACAAGGAGAGGGAAGCTATAATATTGACTGTTCTTCAGGTTTTCAACATTGGATTTGTCTATCTGCTCAATGTTCTTGTAGTGCCATTTTTTAATTTTTTAATATAGTTTATGAAATTCTTGCTAGGATTCCTATCTTGCCCAGTTGATTTTTATTGCACTTTTTTGGTTCTTCGTACTTGCTACCGTGGTTTTAAGATAGAAAAACTGATAAATCTAATATTTCTTAGATTCTGATGGGAGGGGGTGGATCATTTTCTGCTGGAGGCCCTGGGAAAGGAATGTATTCAAGACTATGTAAGTTAATCTTTGGTGCTGCACACTCTTATTTTTTCGGTATATGACATGTAATAGAGCGAGGTAGATAAAATTTATTGTTGTTTTTGTGCATTTCTTTATTTACAAAATTCTTCTGCAACTAGGCACTAAATTTCTTTTCTTTTTTAGTCAATTGGTTTAAGTGGGCATGAAAGTTTTTTTGATTATGTTATGAGCAGATGTCCGTGTCTTGAATGAGTATCCACAAGTTCAGTCATTTTCAGCATTTAACAGCATTTACAATCGTACTGGCATATTTGGAATACAAGCTACTACTGTAAGTCTGCTCTTAAACCTTCCATTACTTATTCCCTATTCCCAAATTTAATTATTTTACAAGCTTATGTCTGGGTAGTAATCTCACAGCCAGACGTTTTCTCGCTGCTTTTCATGCCAGACCTATTTGTCAATGCTAGTAATTGGCATGGTTACATGGCCATTATGGCCTACATTTGAAAGTTTTCTTAGTGTAACTTATTGTTTCATATTTGTTACCTACAGGTTCCCTGGACTCTTTTTTATTTTTTTTTTCCTTGGCCATTCATTGAATTTATTCCTAATTTCCAATTGTGTAGACGCGTTCTGCTGATGTCTTCATCATGGTACCACTCTTGATGATACTCATGTTTTTGGATTCAGGGTTCTGATTTCGCACCAACTGCCATTGATGTAGCTGTCAAGGAGCTTATTTCTGTTGCAACACCTGGACAAGGTTGGCTGCTCTTTATTTCAGCATTTATTTTCTTTGCTACTGTAATATTCACTCGATGACCTGTTTCTGGGATGAATTTCCTGGTGTTCTTTGCAGTTGACCAAATACAACTAGACCGTGCTAAACGGTCAACCAAGTCTGCAATTTTGATGAATTTGGAATCTAGAGTATGTAAACCGTTTTCCTTAATTTCTTGAGTGTAGACTAATTTAATGATGCTGGTCTAGTATTCATGTTCTCCAGCCAAGCATTGCTGTTTACCTATGAGGTGTTTTATGCAGATGGTTGCTTCCGAAGATATCGGGAAACAAGTCTTGACATATGGTGAGAGGTATGACGTTTTATGAGGTTCTTTGCTTTTGTCCTTTGCTGTGATGGGCTATGAGTTACCGTTTGCTTTAGAAGATAAACTACGATGATATTTTTTGTCTTCCTAATTAAATTGCTTCGAATTTATCAGGAAACCCGTAGAGTATTTCTTGAAGGCTGTCGATGAAATTACACTGAAGGATATTTCTTCTGTAGCTCAAAAGCTTCTATCATCTCCTCTCACAATGGCATCATATGGAAATGGTATAGTTCTCAGTTTAATCGAAACCTAATACACCGAATATCAATTTGTTTTATAGCTGCATTTTAGATTAACTTGTTCGTTTTTGCTCATATTTTTGCAGTCATTAATGTCCCAAGCTACGATTCAGTTAGCCGCAAGTTCAAGTGAAAAATGAAATCACTTTCCCGCATCAAAACTTAACGAGCATTTGACCTATGTTTACATAACGATATGCATCTTCATACCTTTGAGTTGTTTTCAACAAGATGGCATCGTTTTTAACAATAAATTGTTTTTCCCAAGCAAACAATGGGACTGGTATGTTTTCTGCTGAACTCCATGATTTTGGTTATAGTTGGGGGAAAAAAATTCTCCATATTCTTTTCACTTTTTGCTTTTACCAAATACCCAAAGCAAATTCAAGAATTGTTCTTTACTTTGACCATTCATTTTGACTGGGAAATTTTTGGTGTATATGTCAGAACATTTGCTCAGTTATGGCACAAATTTCGGGTTTTATTTTGTACAATTTATTTCAGGTTACTCGAATTATATATATATATATATATATATATATATATTCTCGTTCTAAACGGTAGGGAAATTGGCTATGCCCCTAATACTATTTCAAAGTATAAAATTAGTGTTTATATGGTTGTCGTGTTAAACTAACTCTTTGGCAATTATGTTCTTAGGCAAGTTTCAGGCCGGTAAATTTAGCATAAGTCTCAGCGTTAGTGATTGGGCCCGAATATCCGGTAACCCTTGCTGTCCCTGCATAAACCTTCTGCAACTAACTCATCGGGATTATCTTTGGCTGCTAGATTGACATTCAGCTCGATGGAAAAAAATCAGGACATTGGCAAAGCAATGCAGATGAGTTTGTCCATAGCCGGAGAATAACCATTTTTTAATAACGTGCTCCGAATAATAATCTTTTTCATTGCCAAGCAATTTTCGTTTTTCAAAAGATGGCTAAGGTCAAAACAACAAAAAGATGGAGTAGAGCAAAAGTAATTATTAGGGGCCAAAATTAGATAAACCTACAATCCTTACGTTAGGGAAACAAGCCAACTCAAATGGTTATGAACTTTTTTCTAACGCCATTCTTATCAAACAAATTAGGTTGGTAAGAAAACATACCTTCTGCCTGTTTCTTTTAATTTGGTTACGTCATATCCGATTTTCTCCCATGCTGTTAGGTCCAAAGACATTAAAGACCACCCATGAAGCAATCCATGACCAGGTCAAACTGTCAGCTTGATGGACACATGGAGGACATTTGGTGAGCTCTTTAACTTCTTAGTAGCTCCGTCAAGCTCGCGTGACAGAAGACACTTGGTTTATATCTATCAAGACTTGAAACTCCTAACGTAGACCACAATCAGATATAAACAGTCATAGTTTAGGTTGATCTCAGGTAAAACTAGCTCTTGAACCTTCTGAAATTCTGTCAAATTCTCCTCTCATAACTTCCCCCTGAAATCTACAACTTAAGTATCAAAGCATGCCACAAAGAAAAAACTCCAATGCTCTATGATATCTCCCTGTTTTCTAATGAATTCCAACCTTTATCTAATGCTCAGCAGCTTGCTCAGCTCGCAACTAAAGGACAACAATACGTGTCTTTTTTTTTCTGTTTTTCTTTTCATTTAAGACGAAGATCACTTGCACATGAAATAACTATATTTAGTGAAACATTTCTGCCAAGTACCAAACTTCATCCACAACCAGGCAGCACTCATTCGATTGGTTGCGCAATCTTTGTTGAGGCCTGAGGCTGCCGGCATTGGGTGGTAAAAATTTATGCAGAGTCTGTAGTACCACATTAGCAAATCATTTACTTGATGGGTCGGTAGATTTTCCTTTTCATCATTCCACCAGAGGAAGCTCTCATTGCATATCTCATGCGTCTCTACCAAATCCAAAAGTCGTGATGCATGCTTTTGTTCCTTCAAATTCTAACTACTCTTGACTAGGTTTATAATTCGTACATTCATATCGTATTTATTTATTTTCATATATTATAATTGAATTTAAAGTATTATATATTTATATAAATTTTCATAAATTGATAATTTGAGTTATATAGATCTTGATATATTCAAATATTTGTTTCGTGTTTAAATTATTTTTTCATTCCATATTCGTGTTATTTAATCATATCATACTTAAAATTGTCTAAGTGTAATCTTGGCCAACACAAAGTTAAAAGAAAAAATATTCAATTCTGCTATCTAAAGTCTAATGAGTGAAGATAAAGAATCATTTGATGTACAATTTTTTTAAACATATTTATATATTATATTAAAAATTAACTGAATTGATCTATGGGTTAATAAAATTTTATAAATTTTAATAATTTTATGCAGTAAATTATCGTTTATTACAAACAAATAAAAATTAAAAAAAAAAGATTAGGAAAAACAAATTGGAAAAGAAAGAAAAAGAATGAAGGCCAAAACTATTAAAAACCTAAACCTTTATAACTTATATAAGTCTTTATATTTTTACCTGTAGCCTCGTATCAAATCAAATATTGATTTAAAGGTATGTGGATTTGATTCAATTTTATACTAATTTTAAACCCGTATATTGCACAAGAATATAATTACATATATTTATAAATTCGATTATAATATTACTAATAAACTTTACATAAGAATATAAAAAAATGTAAAATAAGTAAGAAAAATAATAAAACTTATCTTTTTTAAAACAAGAAAAGCTATCGTATCCTATCTTGTCTAATGTTAGAATGGGAGTACAATGTTAAATGAAAATCAATCAAATTAATAGCAAACATTACACATCGACCAAACAAAGAACACCTTGAAAAGTCTTGCAAGAAAAGTCTTCAATATATATATATATATATGTATATAAAGATCAATCACAACCTCAATTGAATAATAACCTATAAAATTTAAAAGAATACTATTTACTGTCAAGCTAAGTTAAACTAAGGCATGTAGCATTGTTTATAAAAATATGTGTAATTACATTATCTAAAATAATTGGAAAAAGTATATTGAGGAAGAAATATAAAAAGATTAAGAAAAATCATAGTTAATAAATTGAGAATCACTTATGCAATGGTTAAAACAATGTCTACATTTTCCATTCTATGAGAAGTACAATATTTAGAGAACTAACAAACATAAAATAAAATAAAATAAAAACCTAAATGTGAAAAAAACATACAAACTACATTGATAGTCATGGAGGGTTGAGACACCTATATATAATAATGAATAAGAGATAAAATAGTTAATATTTTAAATATGAATATTTAATGTGTTTTGCTTATAAAAGGAAAATAAATACTTACATGAAGAATTTTGCTATAATTTATGATTAACCATTAATTGAAATTTGTATATCATTAATTATTAAAATTATTATTGGTTATTATTTTCCATTTGAACCTGATTGATTTTTTAAAATTTTGAATATAAATGGTTCCAATTGATCATATCAAATTAATTGTAACATTCTGTTTTTAGTGTCTGTAAAAAAACATTATTTATAGTGGCTCAATATTACATTGAAAGAAAATAAAAAAGTAAATCAATTAAAAAAGTCAAAATGAATAAATATAATTTATTATATAAAATATTTTTATATAACAAAATAAAAAAAATTAAATGTATGACATGTGCAATTTATTTAAGACTATACATGTGTCAATTAAAGTGATTGTCCACATAAAAGCCTTGGCTTTTATATATTTGTATAAGATTAGATTGATTTAATTATATATTAATTATTTTTGATAATTTGGATTGTCATGGTTTGATCCGTGATCACTTGAACTAAAAGATCAACAATTTACCATATGTTAATTGTCAATTGCATTATCTAATTAATTAATTTTAAAATGATTCAAAATTTTATGTATTTAAAAATTACTATCACACAGGCTAACAATAAATTTTTTAACATTACAAGCTGAATTAAAAAAAATTACCACATTTGCTTTATAGATATTAGGAAAAAATCTTCACTATAAATGTGCGGAATAATAATCCATACTTAAATTATTTTTTAAAAAAATTTAATTCTAAATTTTTATTTATTTTATATCAATAGCATTTAAATTATTAGTTGTTAGTATATGTTTATTCACATCAAAGTTGAGCCATATAGGATTTTATAAACTT
>JBBYHM010000012.1:8138300-8156772 GCA_038381775.1 Adansonia rubrostipa
GGATAAAAATTTATAAATTTAATCTAGTTTAATCAAAATTATTATTTAATAATAAAAATAATAATTTTATTTAAATTTAATTATAAAAATATAAAAATATATAATATAAAAATAATATTTTAATAATAAAATAAAAAATGAAATAAATTTTTTAATTGATCTAATTTGGTTATGATCCAAATTTTTTAAAATTTTAAAGCTATTATCCAGCCTGACTATTAATGGATCTAGTGGCTGCGCCGCAGGCTATTGCAATAGATATTTTGTATATGTTATAAACTCCGTTAACATGGTTTACCTCTATGACCATGTCTACGTCTCTAAATTCAGAATAGTCCAGAACTCCTCTAAGCATCGAGAGGGCTTTGTCTGCCTTATCCTTTGTCAATTTTCCTCTAGTTACTAAACCTCGAACATTTGCTGCCAACAAAAATTAAAAAGAGAAAAAAGAGATTGTCGTAACTCTTAAAATTTCTATAACTTGGAAATAGTTGCACGGGCAACATATATAGTAAAATAATTATGAATGTTATATTTTAAAAATAAAAATTAGAGTATTATAATATCTTGTCTAGAATTATTATTATTGTCCGACGTCACTCAAATTTAAAATTTGAGTGTCGAATACTAACCAATGTGGGTATATTTATTTTTTTAAGTTTTTTCATATATTTAGAGAATCATATATTTTATACTCTTATCTAAAAATATATTGAGTACGAATATCAAATATGAATACTTAAAAATAAAGAGTCGAAATAACATAGCTATGGTTGGTTTATTGGCCATTAAAAGAGCAACCATAACCTATGAATAATCACCTTCTATGATTTTTAATCCTTTCAGGAGGTATTCAGAGTTAACTTCCTTCAGAACAACATTTATATTGCTCACAATAAGAGCGGTAGCTATTCCAGAACCCATTAGGCCTCCACCAATAACAGCAACCTTCTTTGTTTGCCTTGGTTTGAGGCCAACATCAGTAACATTAGGCACCTGCGAAAGTAAAATTTCAGGAAAAAAAAATTAAGTACCAGAAAAAGATCCCAATTGGTCTTAAATTTTAAATTTATGTTACCTGGTTCGAATATGAATGTTGGATATAAGCATGTGTCTGATTGATATTAAAGTTTTTTTCATGTATTTAGACGATTTAAAGGGTCATATCTCTAAACCCATGTCTAAAAATATGTTGGATACAATTATTAAAAAAAAAAGTCAGAACAATATAGTTTTGAATTCCTCCGGTACATTTAGACCGGCAACTATTTCTCATGGCAAGTGCCAGTTCCGGGTATCAGCAATTACCTTTGATATAGCACGCTGGGCAAAGAACACATGAACAAGACCTTTTGCAGTGTCTGAAAGGACTAACTCCTTAAAAACTTTGGCTTCCTGCATAGATAAATTCCTCTGTTGAAAAGAAATATGGATAGATAGCAATCCAGATGTTCAACTACAACCCATGTTATTTGGGCTCGAAAGTGAGTGATGGACACGAGTATATATTTTTTTTTTGACAACATTTTTATGTATTTGGAGTGTGTTCTTGGAAAATTATATTCATATCTTTATATTTATGTCTGAATATGTGTTAAATATAAATACTTCTAAAAAAAGAAGACTCGGAGCAATATAGATTATAACTATGCAAAGATTCTTGTGAGAGTAAAGATTATCAGAGATAAGACTAAATGCTAGGACCCTTCAAAATCCATCACTGTTCACCCCAAAAGTCTAAGAGAAACTATTATAAATGCACCACTACAAATTAAAGAAACCAGTATTTACTAGTACAGGTAAAGAGCGGATGCAATTTATTCAGCAAGGAGACAATTATGCAAGTAAATGCAATCGGTCACAAAACGAAAAAAAAAAAAAAAAACCTTTAGAACTCCGTCATATCCCCCATGGTTCGAATATGAATGTTGGATATAAGCATGTGTCTGATTGATATTAAAGTTTTTTTCATGTATTTAGACGATTTAAAGGGTCATATCTCTAAACCCATGTCTAAAAATATGTTGGATACAATTATTAAAAAAAAAAGTCAGAACAATATAGTTTTGAATTCCTCCGGTACATTTAGACCGGCAACTATTTCTCATGGCAAGTGCCAGTTCCGGGTATCAGCAATTACCTTTGATATAGCACGCTGGGCAAAGAACACATGAACAAGACCTTTTGCAGTGTCTGAAAGGACTAACTCCTTAAAAACTTTGGCTTCCTGCATAGATAAATTCCTCTGTTGAAAAGAAATATGGATAGATAGCAATCCAGATGTTCAACTACAACCCATGTTATTTGGGCTCGAAAGTGAGTGATGGACACGAGTATATATTTTTTTTTTGACAACATTTTTATGTATTTGGAGTGTGTTCTTGGAAAATTATATTCATATCTTTATATTTATGTCTGAATATGTGTTAAATATAAATACTTCTAAAAAAAGAAGACTCGGAGCAATATAGATTATAACTATGCAAAGATTCTTGTGAGAGTAAAGATTATCAGAGATAAGACTAAATGCTAGGACCCTTCAAAATCCATCACTGTTCACCCCAAAAGTCTAAGAGAAACTATTATAAATGCACCACTACAAATTAAAGAAACCAGTATTTACTAGTACAGGTAAAGAGCGGATGCAATTTATTCAGCAAGGAGACAATTATGCAAGTAAATGCAATCGGTCACAAAACGAAAAAAAAAAAAAAAAACCTTTAGAACTCCGTCATATCCCCCATGGACAATGCCTTCCTCAATTACATCTAGACAGGCCTGATGCTGAGGCAAATTTGGGGCAGTCTTTTTGGCTTGTTGTCTTGCAATTCTTAACACCTCCCGTGCTTCAGAGAGGGATCCAATGTTGTCAGTTCTGTGAAGGGAACGCACCCACGGTTTACGCCTCTCTGCAATGTCTAAAGCCCATCTGCGAGAAACTTTCAGCAATTCTTCGGAAGGGACAACAGCATCAATAAGACCTAGCTTCTTCCCTTCTTCAGACATGATTGGTTTGGATGACTGCAAAGCATTATGTGTATGAATTAGATTTTATTAAGTGAAAAAAGTGGAATTGCAGACGCATTTTCAGTGGAGTAATGTTTATTATGATTAGAGATATTAATGAATGTTACCGTACTCAATTATAATAAATATCAGCGACCAAAACTAGTAAATAGTGGTTGTAGATCCTTGAAGTGGACTCCACAACCATTAACAATGAAAGGGCATATTAAAGTTCAGATGGTGAGGGATATAGCTTAGGTTCTTATGATAAAAAAACGGAGGTAGATTCTCTGTTTCATCAGTCATGCTATTAGAACAATTAAAGCAAAATTAAATCGTTTATTAGTTTTAACCTAGAATTACTATTCAAAATTTTTTTCATAACAAATATTCTTAGTTGGAGACTAAATTTTTTCTTAATCCACTCAATTTGGCCAGCAAATAGTTTTTGACAAAGGAACTACAAAGTTTTCTAATTCTGGAAGCAGATCGAATTAATATAATGACAATGGAGATTAAATTACATTGCCAATTGAAACGGGAAAATAAGTTCAGAAGCCATTAAAAAATTTCAAAAAGCATCACAGACAAAGCGTATTACCAGCAACATTTCAACGGCCTTGGACAATCCTACAAGCCTTGGAAGACGTTGTGTGCCTTTTGAAAGAGCCAAAGCATAAAGTCAGTCAAGCAAAAGTAATAACCGGTAGTTACTATCCCAACTCAAAACAATTGCACATCTGCACAAGTTTTGTCAACATCTATTCTACTCAAACTCCGGTAGGAGTATTAGATACGGGTATATTTAATTTTTTTAAAATTTTTTATGTATTTAAAAATCTTTCAAAAGTTATATCTTCATATCCGTATCTAAACATACCTTGAATACAAATATTAAATTCGAATATTCCAAAAAAACTGAAAAGTCAAAGCTAACATAGGCCGACATATGCTACTGGTTATACCTCCAAACCCAGGAATCACTCCAAGTGACAATTCTGGCAAGCCAAGTTGAGCTCTAGGAGCAGCGACACGAGCGTGGCAACCCTGGCATATGAATAACAAGGATTAGACAACTAAGCAAATTTAAGATCATGATGGACAGAAAATTTGCAAGTAAAAGAAATGATCCACATAATATATTCATCAAGAAAGAAAAGAACAAACCATTGCCAATTCTAAGCCACCTCCAAGAGCCAATCCTTCAATAGCTGCCACAATAGGCTTCTTGCAATCTAAGATGATGAAAAGAACCGCATAAGTGGAGCTAGCACTGATAATGGTTCCATTCAGTTTTGAAAAAAAAAAAAATATGTTTAATGAAAAATTGAACGGCATTCTGATTTTCTAAAATCGAATAGAAACTGAACTGATTCAAAAAGCATTCCACCGTTCAGATTGGTTTAGTTCATTGTTTTTTTTCAATTCTTAAAAATTTTTATAATATTTTAAAGTTTTTTTCACTTGTTTCAAAATAAAATATTTATTTTTATATTAAATAAAATTAAAAAAGAAATCGATTTGGATCGGGTAATTTCGATTTTTAAACTTATCAATTGAAAACCATATGAATATATTTAATTATTATCTAAACAAAAACCAAACCGAAATCAATAAAATCAAATTAAAATTGAACTGAACATTACGATTTGAATCATTTTCACTCAACCCAAGAGCAGACACAGATAACAGTAAAAAGAAACACTTAAAAATAAGTAAAAGAACGAGGAAAAACCTTCAATAGCATCAATGACAAGATCAATGGATACATCCGGCACAATCGATACGTCACCTGTTTGTTTAACCACCAATGTACATTTTCACTTCTCATTGACTAAGATTCAGTAATTAACTTGTAAATGAGAAAAATTAGCAGCACAAAAAAGAACTGCAAAAAATACGATTAATTAATTAACTAATCCATACCGGTTTCGTGAACTTTCTTAAAAATATTGATATCAAAACCACCAGAAAACCTTCGTCCCTTGCCTTCATTCACCAATTCAAAAAAATAATTATAATAATAACAACAAAAATTAGCAAACAGAATTCCAAGAACTAATCCTTATAATAAAAAATGGATTCCATTGAATTTGATTCGATGAAAAACTGGAACCTCACCGGTTAAAACAATTGCTTTAACATCGCTTCTCATCATCGCCTCATCGAGTTTCTCCTTCAATCCCGAGATTACTGCAATAGTTAAAACAAAAAAAAAAAAATTCAAATGAAATGAATGAAATCATCACATCAAATATAAAGAACTATAACTCTAAAAGAGAAATGAACATATAAAATCACAAAAGAATCACTGAAAGCAGAATTTTACTTGATACAGCTATGGCGTTAACGGGAGGATTACAGATGGTGATAACTGCAATGCCGTCGTTTCCAAAATCCATCGCCACTCGAATTTTCGACATCGCTCTTTTTTTCAGCTCCCTTCTACACCTATTTAGCTCTGACTGCAGTGCTTTGCTTTATAGAAGGTCGTTGAGTGGAGACAGGAGAAAGTGGATGGTTCGCTGACGTGGAAAATGGAATTTGACTAACATAAAAAAATTATTTCCACCCTTTTTCTAAAATTTTTTTCCAGACAAGTAACGTGTAATAAATATTCCTATTGGCTGAGGAGTCGGCCAATGTGCCACGTGGATCTTTTAGGCCGTTGTTATTCGCGATTAAAATCCAATCCTTCGGTTGGTCCAATAAAAATAGTAAAGGTTGGAAGCATTCGAACCTCTACGAAACTCTGTCAACGGTTTTCTTTTTCGTTCGTTTGGGCCCATATCCACGGTCAACTTTTCGGTTGGCATTTTTTCCCTTTTTTATTAACGCTAGCAGCCAGGGATGGCAACGAGTTTTACGTATTCTTCCCACCCCAACATAATTCTATTTAGTATTTATTTACATCATTAATAGTAAATGAGACTTAAGTTTGTCATTTTCAATAATAGTTTGTTTTTATCCTTTTAATCCATTACTTATAAAATCATTAATTATATTTCAATTAAAAAATAATGATGGAAAATTATTCATGATTTTCTATAAAAATCATGGACATTTTTGTAAGGAATTTCAATTAATAATGCTCTAGAATAAATTTTGTGTAACAAATTAAATGATATTAATTTAATTAAAATTTTTAAAAAATTTAATTTAATTTTAATAAATATACAAAATGAGAGATATAAATGTTATATAATATAAAAATTTAATTATTTTTAATTATTTTAGTTTTCAAACTTGCAGTTATAGACTTAATTTAACTAACCAAAATTTTGGCTCATTGCAAGTACAAATTTATTAAAAATAGAATATATATATATATATATATATATATAAAATTAGGACTAACGTGACCAATACAAAAGAAAAATTGATTTATTCTGTAATTCATATATTTATATTTTATTTGTATATTTTTATATGTTATTATAATTATATTTAAAATATATATTTATATAAATTTTAATATATTAATAATTTATATTATATAAATTTATGTATTTTTTCTATATCATATTATATAGTCACCTAAATTGACTGGATTAGTTTTGTTTAATAGGAGAGTAAAGTCAGTTCTTGGCATGTGGACTAATATTTTATTCTAATGTGGCCCATACATTTGGTAGTTGAAAGAAATAAACAAAAAATTAAAAAATTAAGAAAGAGTAAGTGAAATTAAAAGCTACATAATTAAAAAGTACAGGTGATTTTTTTAAATTAATATTTAAACAATTTCAAAAATAGAATTAATTAAAATTTTATGTTAAATAATATTTATATATTATTTTATATTTTCCACTATCTAATTTGTTTTTATGTTATTATTACTATTTTTATTTTTTATTTCTTCATTGATCGAGTTAGCTTCAATTAACTAATAATACTAATTAGATCAAAGATTTTATACAATATTAAATTATGGCATACTTATTAGGTGGGGGGGTAAAAAAAGTACTTGAAAAAGAATTATATTTTAGAAAATTTAAAAAAAAAATTGGGTAACTTCTTAAAAGAGTATTTACTAACACAAAACTCAATTAAAAATTTTATATATAGTGTAGATAAATATAAATATAAATATAAATAAAATATTAATAATATAGAAAAATATTATAAATTTTATTAATATATTAATGAAAACTTGGATTCCACATGAATAATCGTTAGTGCTGGAGTAATTAACTTATGGATGGCCAATATTGTTGCATTAATCTTTGATGGCTATTACGTCTTGGTCTTGGTCTTTGGTTTTAAGTCTAGTCTAAAATGGGAACCACGAGTAAGCAAGTCCAACAAGCTCCACCATTGCCGTAGGATTTGATTTGATGACTTCGGGCAGTGCAATAATGATGGTCGTTGAATTTCATGTGCCAAAAAAGAAGCTGCTGAATTCTACTTTTGAATTCTATATTTGACGGAGTATTCTACCAAGAATTATGACTCTCGAGTCTTGAATTGTATTGTTTTGTTCATATTTTTTTAAAATTCAATGGATGCGAATTGCAACCTTTTTCAAGTGAAAGAAAACCGGAAAAAGAAATGTTTAAAGTTGTTCGAAATTTTTACAAAGAGCATTTAGATGCTTCTTGTAATTTTGATTCCAAGTGAATTTTTACAAGTAGCATTCAAATGCGTTTCTTCAGGCATCCAAATGCCTTGGTATAATTTGAAATAGAAGCTAATTTTCATTCACCTCCATGTTTGTTCCATTCTTCTGTTTCTGTTGTGTGGGAACAAACTGAACAATGTGATCAGTTACGCATAAAACTTCTAATGAAATTATGAAAAAAAATTAAAAATATTTGGATAAAAATTAAAAATTAGTTAAAAAATCAAATAAATAAAAAAATTAAAAACAAAAAAATATTTTACTACCCAATATAGGTTGGTACGTGTCGATATTAACAATATTATTGTTTGATACAAAAACTAAAACTACGTAATATTAAAATTATTTTGAATTATATCAAAACTAATAGATATTGACGTATACCGACTGCATGGATGAAAGCCAATCCATTTCTTTATCCACCTAGCTTTCCTTTCTGAAGTTATTGGCTTTAATTTCCCTTGTTCTCCAAAAATGAATGCTGCATTTATAGTTGGCCAACAAAGAGTTGTGAAGACCCGCCATTAGTTTGGTGCATTCTTCTACTAAAGTTTTTCTAAAATACTACCAATAGGTTTAAAATTATCAATTTTTTGCGTCAAGGTGAAAGGTAGAATTGATAATATTAAATACTATTATATGAATATGATATAATAAAATAATTAAAATATAATATAATACAAGTATAAGAATATTTTAAAATCTATATAATACAAATATTAAAATATTAAAATTTATATAAATATAAAATACTCTAACAAAATTATAAAATTATAAAATATACGGATATACACCGATTGCATTGAAGTTTTGAGTGGAATATGGGGCTTGGGAGGTTTGTGTCAAAGTTCTGCTTAACCAACTTTGTTGAATGGCTCAAGAGGTCAATATTGCAGCATAGAAATAAGCTTACTTCGATAGAAAAAAAAGGTAGATTTAAACTCAAATTTTAATTTAAATAATTCATGTAATTAATTTTAAGCAGTAGATTTAAAATTTAAATTCCTCTTATTTAAGTCTATATCAAAATAGAAGACAAAATTGGAAGTGTTGACCGTATCTTGGATTCAAAATTATATTTCAACTTTGAAATTTTTATTGCTACTGGTGACAATCTAGGAAGCGAGAATATGCAATGCAGGTTTTGCACAACACGAACATGATGATACAAAAATTATTAAGACATGGATATAATAAGACATGATAATAAATTTTTTTATATAATAATATATAATAAAAATATAAAATTAATATTTTTTAATTAAATATTAATATGAAAATAATTTTTAATATTTAAAAATTATTTTTGAATTTAGAATTTGAACCTTAAAAAGTCCACTAGAACTAAAGGACTCATTTTTTATTCCATCTTTGAGATAAAAATGTAAATAAAAATATTCCATCGTATGTTCAGATGTGTCTAGTTTCTTTTAAATGTGTTCAATCATATTTTAATTGTGTTTGATTTTTTTATTATTTTAACTTATTCTTGTGTATCCAATAAATATTCTACTTATCATAGTCATATTTGACACTTAAAACATTTTTTTGACAGAAGTGTCTATGCTTTATAGGTGACAACTGTAACCAATCTCACAATTATAATACTTATTTTTACTACTATAATAATTAATTTTATTACCATCAATATTTTTAATTTTATCAAAATTAATTTCTCCTCGGACCCAAGATGAAATTTTGCTCAATCAACTATCAAAGCTTAAATTTCAAAAGAGCAAGTCTCATTTGATTCATCTTGTCCTCCAAATATAATCTTCGTTAAGAGAAATATTATGTGTAAAATCCTCGAGTGAATTAGTATCATTAGCTCAAATGTTTATGAATGGGATTAAAATTAAACTTGTTCTTAGATCAACAGTTTGTTAAGCTTGATTTGTATTAGGCTAAGGTCAACTTGATAAACACCTTTAATTTAAACATATTTAAATAAATATTTTATTTGCTCAAATACAGTTTGAGCCCAATTCAATTCGAAAGTGTATATTGTTATTGAAAATATTTTTATATTATTATTTTTATATTTTATAATTAAATTTAAATAAAAAATTTTATATTATTTGAATAATAAGTAAAACTTATTTATTCATATTTGTTATAGTTTAACCGTTTGTTAACGTAATCCTTTAAAGCTTTGATTTTTTGGTCATTTACTAAGCTTTGATTAATCCGTCCCTAAACATTAAACCTTCGATTAAGCCGTCCTTAAACTATCATAACTGCTACAAAAACCACCAACATATCCTCGAAAAATCCTCACATTATGGCTACAGCTTTGAATTTGTTCGAGCATTGATTGTATTATAGTTATGATTAAAATATTTTATATAAATTTTTATTATCAACAATAAATATTATGCATACTTTAACACATTAATTTATTTTATTATATTCGGATTTATTTTTTTTGTACATTTATATTTTATATTTTTTTAATTATTTTTTTTATAAATTTTATATTATTAGTATAAAGATGAAAGTATTTTAAATTAAAAAATTAAATAAATAAGAAATACAAAATGCAGCCAAATTGGGGGAGCAGATTTCAAATGAGTCTCTCATGTTTCCACCATTCCAAAGTCAAGTGCCAAAATCGAACTGCTTATCGTTTCGTTTTTCTTTCTTTTCCCTGGCTGTCGAGCAGTGACTTGGGAGAAAAGGTCGAAGGCGAGGTAGGTTTTCTGGGATTCTTGAGAAGGAGAGATTATTAGCGGGGGTTTTCTGGTTATGGGAGATGAGAAATCGACGATCGTGATGGCGAGTCGAGATAGAGAGAGTAGAGATCGAGAGCTTCTGATCCCGGTCGCTGACTCCGTCCATGATGATTCCTCCAAACCAGCTCCTTCCTCTTCCTCGCACCACGCCGGTCGCGAGGTCTCTTTTTCTCTCATTTCCTTTTTTTTTTTTTAATTTTTATTTTTAATTACTCTTTAAGCAGCTTTTTGGTTGTTAATGTGCGTTACATCTGTGATTGACTTCGTCTGCAGCTGTTTTTGTTGTTATTGTAAATTACAATTTTTAAATCAATAGAGTTTAATGTAATTTTGTTTGAATAATTGTAACAGAGAGTAATTGGATGTTTTAGATCGATTTTTAATTGAGAAATACTGATTTAGAAGAGTTATGGAAATTTTCAAATTGAATGGTTTTATTGTGTTTGACTTGGTATTTTGATTTAGGATTAAGCATAATTTACTGGAGCTGTTAAAAAAATGAGGAAATGAACTTTTTCCTTTTCTTTTCTTTTCTTTTTTGAAAAGTTGTTACCTGGACTCAAGGGTGAGTGTTAGATACGGGTATGTGTGCAACACATTTATACTTAATTTTATCTAAATTTTTTTCCATATTTTTAGAGGATCATGCCCTATACCTATGTTCGAATATGTGTCAAGCATAGTATTTTAGGGAAAATGAAGAGGCCATTTAATATAGCTGATGGTTGATGGCGTTTTGTGCAACATTTGTGATAATGATTGCCTTTTCTTTTAGAGGCTTTCGTATGTATCTGGGATTTTTTTTTTGAGGTTAAAATGCTCTGTTAAAGCATGTTAAAGTCCATAACAGAGAGCATATGATTACTTGTATCTGTGTGTTCAATCCCTGTTGTAAATGCCCTTGAATAAATTTAGGTGTAGAGTTACAGGCTTAAACTTGAAGTTACCCTTCTGCTTATGAGACTTGATGACATTATTTTTTTCTGGTCGATGGAGTGGGTTAAGAAAATTGTTACGGTTCATCATGAAATCTTTCAAAACAATGTTATCAGCTTGTTGCCTGTATAGGAACTGTATGCTTATGCTTGTCTATGCACTCCTATGATAATGTGTGTGTGTGTGTGTGTTTTTTTTCTGGGTTAAATATGTCTGACCACCTTTTTTTATGCAGACCTTTTACAAAGTTGTCAGGAGTTGGGCTTCTAAGAAGTTCATGACAGGATGGTAAGTATCATTCTTTCATCTCCTTACTTTAGATTTATGAACTCATGATGGATGTTTGTCCAATTATCATCTGTATGATATTTCCTTGTAGAAAAAAAAAATGATCTATTCCAATTTAGCTTCTTGTCTTGCATCATTGATCGCGAGTGAAAATGCTTTCACTAATGTATCAAACCTTAATATCCTTTTTAGCTTTTCACTTTCAATAATCTAGTGATCCACCTCCACTTTTTGCAGCAGGCTATAATTGAGAATATCACATCATGTTAGGCAATTAAGATTATTTCAAAGTTATCATTAATTGGTCCTATCATATAGCCAAATAAAATCAAATTTTCAGATAAGAGTTGTTAAATAAATAATTAGCATTGCCAACCAAAAAAAATTCTTGAGCAAAAAATTTTTTCCTTTAATGTATGAGATCAAAATATTTAAATTTCTTTGTCAAAGCATAAGTTTAGAATTTAAATTTGAAATAAAAAATTAAGAGCTATTAATATCATATGCAAAATGAAATGTTATTTTTATGTATATATATCTTTTCAAATTTCTTCATTCTTAATGTCTTATTCTTTTTGCTCTCTACGTTTCATCTTGGAGATCTTGAGTTTCAATCTTGGGAAGGGAGAGATGGAATTTATGAGATGAGAGCTGGACACCTCCCATTGTGTAATCCCCTTATCAATATATCAATAATAAACTTTTTGTTTATAGATATAAATTTAATGGTTCAAACAATATATAAAAAACATGTAACTTCACTTTTCCCTTTTTCCTCTCTTTACTGTCGCCTTTTCTTTAGGTTTTTTTTCTTTATTGTGTCTCGCTTCATTCTCATTTTTCCTCATATTGTTATCTTCCTTTTTGTCAATCATCTATGTAAACCTTGAGTTATTTTATCTGATGTTCAATCTAGTTAACATTTCTTTGTAATTCTTAACTAGATATCATGAATTCTTTTAGCATTATATAAGTTAATCCTCTTTAACATTTTTAAGCAGTGCTTAACTTGACATCAATTAATGATCAGCTTAATAAATGCTTTAGATCAAAATTTGCGTACAACAAAGCTGAAGGTATGACTGAGCACAAAAAGGAAGGTATATATAGATTTTCTAATGGGAGCTGAGTTCATATTGTGACCTTTATTTGATGAATTCAGAAATTTGGTATCTTTGGTTCTATTAGTGAATATACAAGTTGATGGAATCATATCTTGTAGAATTTCTATAGTCATTTACAATGCTGTTACAGCAGTTGTTAATTCGTAGTTGTTTTGCAGCGTCATTCTGTTTCCTATAGCAATCACTTTCTACATAACATGGTGGTTTATTCACTTTGTGGATGGCTTTTTCTCTCCAATTTATGCTCAACTTGGAATTAATATATTTGGTAAGCGTCTGATTAGTTAGCAGCTGAAAACTTTTCTTTGCCTTTCCCATCCAGACTTGTGAACTTGTATCATAATTGTTCAGTCTTTTACCACCCCCTTCACCCCCCTCCCAACTGGATCTTTGAGTTTATCAACCGTGTTTCTCTTTCCTGAAGGCTTCTGAATGATGTTGATCGTAGTGCCTGCAATTTTCTGATAGATAGTGGACAATTGTAGAGATTATTGTGAGAGTTTGAATGATATTCTATAAGACCGGAGGAATCTTCTTTTATCATCAATCATCTTTGCAATTTGCATGAACTTTTCTTATGCCAGCACTATCTTTAATTCTTATGCTATTCTTGACATGAAATTTCCATAGAATCAGATTTTTGATGGTATGGAAATGAATACATATATTTGTTCAGAACATTTTAGCGTAGGACAAACTGCTTATAAGATTGTAGCTTTTGAATCTTCCTTTATCGTCAATCATCTAAACTTGATATGTTAGGCAAGAAATCTAAAATAGTTTTTCCAGAGTGGCCTTTTCAAATGTATTTACCCATATCACTGATGTATCTTAGAATCAATCTTTGCCATTTTTATTAAATATGCCTCCTTCGAGAGTATATACCATTCATTTAACTAACAGGTTTCTTGATGTCTGCTTCCTGGACAGGTCTTGGATTTATGACTTCTATAACATTCATCTTCTTGGTTGGAGTATTCATGTCATCATGGTTGGGAGCATCTGTCCTGGGCCTTGGTGAGTGGTTTATCAAGCGGATGCCGTTTATTCGACATATCTACAATGCTTCCAAGCAGATTAGTTCTGCCATATCACCAGGTTCTTCTCTACTTCTTTTTCCCACATGAAACAAATAAGTTTAGCTGGTCATATTATTCAAAATTGGTACATGTCGTGACATTCTATTGCTACATCACTTTTTATGATTTGCATATTTATTGTGTTTCAGATCAGAACACGCAGGCCTTCAAGGAAGTAGCCATCATAAGGCATCCACGTATCGGTGAATATGCATTTGGGTTCATCACTTCATCCGTTACTCTGCAGGTTGGCAAATGATGTTTTTGTTACAATACTATCATTTAGGCATTTTGGCGTGGGTTCCCCTGTTTTTGTTATTTTACTGATTCATAATCATGTTTCACATGATCTTATTGGCACATATGTTCTGCATGACTTTTTCTTCCACCAAACTCTCGGGACTTCATGTTGCCAAGTGGTTCGACTCTTGCTTCCGTGACATTTTTGTTGGAAAAGAGTGCCCACTGCAAAAAATCATTTTTTGTGGCATGCAGCTAGTTTATCCTCTGTTTTTGCTCCCTTAGTTACTTGGACTCAGGTGTTAGTGTCAGACATGAGTATGTTCAATTTTTTTCAAGTTTTTTCACGTATTTAGAGGGTTTTTGGAGGATCGTAGCTGCACACCCATGTCCCAATATGCACCGGACGTGGTTATTTCAAGAAAAATGAAGAGTTAGAGCAACATCGTTTGTCCGAACCTTATTGAGTATATTCCATGTCATGGTATCCCAACTGAAGCTCAGCATGAGTTGCATGTGGCAGCAAGTTGTGACATCTAATTATCTACTTTTATTTTCTGTAAATTAGCATTGTGATTTGGTTGCTTGACTACCATTTTAGAAATTGAGAAGTGGAAGAGTGAGATTTGAGGCATATCGGACATTATGATATCAAGAGTGCTGTTTTTAATTTTTTTTATTTTTAAATGCAGAACTACTCTGGTGACGAAGAGCTGTGTTGCGTCTATGTTCCCACAAATCATCTTTACATTGGTGATATATTCCTCATCAATACCAAGGATGTTTTTAGACCGAATCTATCAGTCCGTGAAGGAATTGGTGAGTGATCAACTTCTTTTGTTGTCATCATCTACAAATGCAAATGAAAAGAGAATTAAAAGGGTTGAAATCGCCACTTCACGATTATAGTTTCTCCCGTTGTGTAAGTGGTGGTCTGCTAAGTTACTTAGACTCAAGTGTGTTGGACATGGGTATGTCCAATTTTTTTCTTAAGTTTTTCCATGTATTTGGAATGTTATATTGCGATAGATATGTGTCGTACAATGGTTTTGGACACTAGTACTTAAAGCAAAATGAAGTGTCAAGAGCAACATAGGTGGTCTGTGGAATATTTGATAATTGTCTGAAAAGAAATGCCAAAACTCAAAAAGGAAGGGGGGAAAAAATGGATATTCTGCTTCAATTTAAGCTTATGTCTCATTCATTCTTCTTCCATTGCAGAAATTGTTGTGTCCGGGGGGATGACCATGCCCCAGATCCTGTCAGCACTCGATACACATTTGTCTCCGGAAAGAAGTAGAACCGACAGAAGCTAAGGTTGTAAGGTAACAGTTGTGGAGTTGTATTTTTCTCTGATTTCATATTTGAGTCATCGAAGCGCCCATGCAATCAAAAGTGTAGGTAATGCAGGATTTGAAATTAGATTTTAAATTTTGTTGGCTGTGTTTGTGGATTCTGGTAGCATATGTAACACTGCTTGTTTGCATAGAATGTAGCACTGTTTGCATTCAAATATAGTTTTTGGTCGAAATAGGCAAATTTGGTGTTGGATTGTGTTTCGTCTCAACTATTAGAACAGCTCTGTTGTTTTAGTGAATATGTTAAAATGTCTCTCCCTTCCAAAGTTCTTGAGCTTCGATTCTGTTTGGTTATACGTAGCCTGGAATTGCTATTTCAATTTAGCTTCAAGGTGTTGTCTCAAAATCCCGCAGTCTTTGGGGACTCGGAAGTTTCGAACTCCAACGCTTCTTTCAGTAGTTGTCTGAGAAGTGATGTACTGATATGCAAATGGCACTCCAATTTATTCACGGCATTAAAATTTTGAAAGCAAATTGTTATCTCTTTTTACGTCGGAGCTGATGTGTTTATTTAACTGTGGGAGGATATGTGAGCTAGATTTAAAGGTTAGAATAAGGGCGTAGAAGAGATATCTGTGCTTGTAAGTTATTTGAGTTTGAAAAAAAAATCGAATTTTTTTAGTCATTATCAAGTTGAGCCCGATCAGCTTGAGATATAAAGCGAGCTGAATTCATGTATTGCAATGCTTTATTTGAGTAGTTTGCAAATTTAATTAAGCTTTTTTCTTTTTCATGTCATATTGAAAAATCTTAATTATAAATTGAGCACGAGCATATAAATACTTGATTTGAAGTTAAATATGTGAATCTAGTTTATTTTTTACTACATAAACAAGTATAACACATGAGCTCAACGGGCCTAATAAGCGAGTTGGAGTAGTTTAATTTTTTGCATCTTGAATTAAACTTAAGCCTCAAAGTGAAACATGATTGAGCTTAAGTTGAATTTTAAGGCTCGAATTTCAAATCGAGTTTGAACTTCATATAATTTGAGCTTGGCTTAGCTTGATTGCAGTCATTGGTTGGATAAGCTTCAAAATTTCAATTTTAAAATGTGTTTCAATACTTAAATAATCAATTAAAGTTTAGAGGAGTAATCAAGTTTTTGGAAAGTTAAGTCATTAAGATGGAGGTAAAAATATAAATCACGTGTTCATTCATTGTTGGACTATCCAGACGTAACCAGATTATATTACTTACCACAAATCAAAAGACATAACTCCATAAAAAATAAGTTCAAAAAATATATGTTAAAAATCTTCCTTTGAAAATATTTTTTTAATAATTAAAAAAAACTAAATTCTAGCACATATAATAATAATAATAATAATACAGTCGGAGACTTAGAGCTCTGTTCTGGCTCATTTATCTTATGTTTTCTTTGCTGGGCCTGAGCCCATCGCCTGATACCGCAAACTTCATTTAGTAGGGCATCCCGCAAAACCCTAGGTCGCATTCCAAGTCCCCCTATATAATGTACGCTTTGGTGGCTCAGAAAGGCATCAGCCTTCGTCTCGCGTCGACTGTTATCGTAAGCAGCTCTCTTCTTCTAGGGTTTTTGTTTTCTACTTTCCTCATCCATCCCCATATCCGTTTTCCCAACCCTTGAAATACGATTTCAGTTTTTAATCCTTTCTATTATTTTGAAGAAAAGATTTATAGGGACGGTGACGATTTCAACTGATAGGTCTCGTTCGTCGTAATTGGCTTGTTTTTTCAACAGCCTTGCCGACCATCCTGATATATCACCACCCATATTCCGAGTCCCTCTCAATTTTTACAAATAACTTTTGATTCAAAATCGGCCGATGATTAAACATTTTCAATGACAAGCATATGTCTGAAAATATTTCATGTCGAAATACCTAATCTTCTCTATGAGGCAGATTTTCCCTTTGTTTCTCCATTTTTTTACTATTTATTTACCTTTTTTTCCCCTAAAAATTTAATTTTCATTTTCCATAACAATTCTCTTGTTTTTTTTTTTGGGGGGGGGGGTGTTAGCTGCCAGTGATGAAGAAAATGGTATTGTTGTAATTTATGACAATTGATGATTACATATATACCGCTACTGCCTTCCTTCTGAGGCTTTTCAGTATTTCTATTTTAAATTTTTTTTAAAAAAATTGTTTTTTAATTAAAATTTATGGAAAGAGTGGTCAAGTGATGAATAAAAAAATGCATAGTTCAGCTGATAATCTCCATGATTATTAAACTGTTAAAAAGTCTTTCGCTCCTATCTGATGACCCTTCTTTGATCACCTTTGTATCTGCATTTTGATTCAATTCATAGAAAATATAAGAATTTTTTTTTGTGTGTTTAATTTGAGAGAAATTGTAAATTATCTAGGATGAAAATTACTCACTTTTCTTTTCTTTTACCTAAAGGCCTAATTTAATCTTCTTTTTCACGAATAAAATTAATACTTCAAAATTTTCAATAAATATACAATTGAATATTCACCAAAAAAAAAAAATCACACAAATGACTTATTTTCTGGAGATTTTGAGAAAAAATAAAAAAAAATTATGTTACTATTTTCATGTCGGTTCAAAGTGGGTTTTTTTTTTAAAATAATATAATTTTTTTTATTTATCAAAATAAGTTGTTTTCATATTATTTATCGAAATAGGTTAATTTTAAAAATGTATTGAGAAATCGTTATTTAAAATGACGATTTTCAACATAAAAAAAATTATAAAATTTAATTGAGAAATCGTCGTATTATATGACGATTTCTCAATAAATTTTTTGATTGAAGCGATTTTTCAATAAATTTTAAAAAAATTTTAAAAAAAGAAAGTAAATTAATAATTATTTAAAAAGAGTAACTAAAAAATAATTATAAAGAAAGAAATAATTATTAAAATTATTAATAAAAATTTTAATTATCTTTTTACTTTTAAATTTATTTATTTATTTATTGTTGTTTTTCTTTACGTTCTTAATAAAATCGATTTTTTCTGTATATATAAAAATATATATAAATTATATATATTAAAATATTATTTATAAACAATAAAATATTAAAAATTATTTTTATTAATCTTGAGTTAATATTTAAAAACTAATAAAAAATAAAAATATTTT
>JBBYHM010000012.1:8195955-8247930 GCA_038381775.1 Adansonia rubrostipa
ATTAAAGTTTTTTATTTATAAAAAATTATTTAATTATAATTTCTTCATATTTATTTTTAGTATTAAATTCGGGTTTGAGTTCAGGTCGGGCTCGGGTTCGGGTCATTTCAGGTTTGGGTCATTTCGGGTTTGGACTATTTCAGGTTCAAATTTTTTTAGTTCGGGCCATTGACTTTTTGGTCAACTCGAGTTCAGTTCGGGCTCGGGTTCGGGCTCAAATTTTTTTAAACAAATTTTTGAATTCGAATTTATTTTATCATCTCTAAGCACTACCACTAGGCAGGGTTACTGTCAAAAATTATTGTACCAAGTAGTGTTTCTGCTAAAGAACATTGCTATCAAAGAGTACTATATCAAATAACACTATTGTAAAGTAGCATTGTCATCAAGGAGTGTGACGCAAGTAAGCAATGTTCTCGAGGAATAGTATTTGAGAAGGAGCGTTATGCCAAGTTGCAATGTCAGTGAGAGTTATGCATTCGTGATAGGTTAATGATCAAAAACATGCATCTATAATGTTTGTCTAATAACTAAATCAACCACAGTTATATTATTCTAGGCAATTTACGTTGCCTTTGAAAGCCCTTGTTTCCTTATGCCTTTAATTATTTGATTGATGAAAATAGATTATGGAACGTTGAATGAGTTTTTGTTCGCATTCCGCTGAAAGTGGCATATAGAATTCTAGGGTATCCATTGCCTAAGGTGAAAAACATGCAAGATTGTTATTTATATATATATATATATATATATATATATATGTGTGTGTGCGCGCGCGCGCGTATAGAAGCATATTGCTAATGAATAATTTACTTCTAGTTGTGAGTTGTCGTTAAATCTTATAGTTTGACATGACGATGATGCAAGGCTTGGTTGGATTTGGATTTGCCTATTTTGTCAAGACTAATTTATTTTATCATCTTTTTTTTTTTAAAAAAGATCAATTATTTTCATAAAATTAAAAAAATAATTTAATAATTACACTTTTTTTCCATTTTGGGAGGCGCTGGTTAAGCTTTTCTTTTAATTTATTTGCTAGCTTAACCTCGAAGGATAAGTTACTTATCGTTTATGTATAAAAAAATAAGCAATACGTGTGTTGTCAGGCATGTAAAAATATATAGATATTATTAATAATATTTAGAAAATAAAAAATATAATATATTAAATAAAATAATATTTAGTTTGAGTTTTGTACCGTATATTGGATAAAGATGTTCAATAGATGGGGTATAAGGTGCCTCATTTTTTTTTATTTTTTAATCTAAATAAAGGTCGATTTTGAACTTAATCAACTCAAAAATCTATATGATTATTTAAAATAATATTTTATATTAATATTTATAAATTTAAATAAAATTTTATTTTTTTACACTTTAATCGTAATTTGAAATGGGCAAAGTTGACTAACAAAAGCTGGCTTTGACCAAGAAGCTTCGCAAAAATTTTACCAACCTTTCTTCCAATGGATGTCGTAGTATATTAAGCTTTGAGAGGCTGACGCCGAAAGTGCAAATATTAAAACAAATCATTAGTTTTAGCCATTTCAAAAGTTAATATTGCTTAAATAATATTAAAATATTAAAAAATATTTTTAAATTAATATTTATATATTTTATAATTAAATTTAAATAAATTTTTAATAAATAATAATTCGACCATTAGTTGAAATATAAAATATACAATTTAAATTTAAATTTTGAACAAATTTAATTTAAATAAATTATACAACTGACATTCAATAAATTTTTTTTATCTTCGAGATACAATAAAAAATTATTAATTTTTTAAACTATAAATTTATTGATTTATTATATTTAATTAAATTAATTAAATCATTTGATCAACAAAAATAATTAAAAATAAATTTTTAATTAAAATAAATCATACAATGATATTTAATAGATTTCTTTTACTTCTTTTGATCTTCGTGATATGACAAAAAATATTATTAACTCCTTGGATTGTGGGCTTATTGACTTATTATATTGGGCCAAAATGATTAGATCATCCAATCAACTAAAATAATTAAAAAAAGTAAAGTTTTAATTAAAAGCTTATGGTAGGCTGTAGGTCTTATTTCGATTGAATTAAAAACAAGGGTTGTGGAAAACTTATATTTTTTTAAAAAAGAAAAAATAAGTAAGTAGATTTACTTATGGCTCGGGTCGAATTAGATTTAGGTTGAGTTTGAATATAGTATTAATATTAAATGTATTTATCCAAGTTTGACTCAGCCTGAAATATGAGCATCGAATTTTGGCCATGTCTGCCCATATTTGTAAATAGATAGTCCAAGCCCGTTTAAGCCCACCCATATTATTTTTTATAATTTATCTTTTAAAAAAATATAATTTTTTAAAAATTTAATCTTTATTAATTTAATAATTTTTTTATTAAATTTATAAATATAAATAATTTAACTTAATTTTTTAAGTTTACATTATAATTTTATATATATGTATTATTTATATGACAAAATTTAATCTTTCTCCATATTGTTTGCAGCTGACATTATCCCGAGCACCGAGCTGTGAAAGTTACTAGACCGGCGCCTCGGACAGAAGTGGCTACAGTATCCTTCTATACCATCTGGGGCTGTAACGCGAATGATTAGGTCGTATGCAGGGCGAAACTAGCCAATTTTTTTTTTTGGGAAGAAAGCTAATTTTTTTTTAAGGTTAGTATGTTAAGCTTAACCAACAATCAAAAAATTCATAATGATTAATAATTTTAAACAACATGTAAATAAAAAAGAAAAAAAAAAGAGAACTTATAATAATTATTTAAGAAAGTAGAACTCACCGATGCTTCATGGACTCAAATTCATCTATAATTGACTCTACACTGAAAATATTAGCAACTTTCTTCTCAATGCAAACAACTAAATTATCTACAAAAAGCTCATCCATAATTTTGTTCAGAAGTTTTTTATTCATAATTTTCATTTTTGAAAAGACTCTCTTTTTAGTTGACTGAAAAATTTAAAATAAGATGAATTAATCTAATAATGTAGTGATAACTTTTTGACTTTCTTGTTTCTACTAATTTCTAGCATAACTCAAAAAGTGTTGTAATATCTTGAAAAACTTGATGGTGAGGTATATCAAGCACATAATGCCTCAATTGTAATCTCAAAAGAAGTCTTTCTTTCTCAGTGAAATCTTGAGAATAAAAATTCTCTACTAGCTTGCAAATATTGTCAATATTAAATGATTTATAATTATTATTAGTGTCCAAAATTGTGCCCAAAGTCAAAAGTTTCACAGTTTGCTCATTGAATCTAAAATTCAATTCTCGTAATTGAGAATCTTACACAACTAAGAATATTTTAACTAAATAATGATGCTCTATAGTTACATCTGTTTGACGAGATTGACCTCTGCACAAAGTATATTATGCACTTATATAAGGAATCTCTATCTGATGCTTTTAACAAAAAATTTTCATATTGTAAAGCAAGTTAGACCATCCATCATCTCTCAACTGTTGAAGAAGTGATTTTGTAGTAGAAACAAGATGAATTGCATTTAAAATATCCTGGAAGCATAATTGTAATGCTAGACAAATAATATTAGTGATTCCCATGATTTCAAACATCAATTGTAATATGAAAATGAATTCAAATGATGCTAATATTTTACCAGCAATAGGAGTATCACCCTTTTTTAGAATAAATGGTCCCTTCATCAATAATATTTCCAATAACAGTGCAAGTTGCATCAAACAATTTCATCAAGCTACAAATAGAATCAAAGTGAGAGCTCCATCGAGTATCTCTAGCTCTTTGTAGTGTTCCCACTTGATTTGCTCCTCTACCTGTTTCAATTTCATCATTAGCAATGATATTTGCAATGTTAATTGCTTAAGCAGCTTATAATTGATCATACCTTTTTAGAAGAAGCATTAATGATGTTCATAATAGAAGTCAACTGTGTAAAAAACTCATGAATATGAACTACTTCTCTAAATGTTGCAACCAATGCTAATTGTAACCTATGAGCACAACAATGCACATAATATTCATATGGACAATCATTAAGTACCAAAGCTTGCAACCCATTCCATTCACCATGCATGTTGCTTGTAACCTGTCACCATGCACGATATTCATAATAGAAGTCAACTATGTAAAAAACTCATGAATATGAACTATTTCTCTATATGTTGCAACCAATGCTAATTGTAACCTGTGAGCACAACAATGCACATAATATGTACATAGACAATCATTAAATACCAAAGCTTGCAACCCATTCCATTCACCATTCATGTTACTAGTACCATTGTATATTTGATCTCTATTACTTTTAACTTTGAGGTTGTAATGAGAAAGAACATACACTAACTCTTTCTTTAAGGTCATTACACTAGTATCACTAACATAGACAAGGTCATAGAATCATTCTTGGACAAGGCCATCAACATCAACAAATCTCAAAATAATGGCCATTTGCTCTTTGTTTAGACTCATCTCAAGCTTCATTAATAATGATACAGAATTTCGCATTTTCTACCTCTTCTCTAATTGAATGTCTCACCATATTAGCCAAATATGCAAACCTTTTGAACATATTGGATATGTATTTAGCAACTCATTAAGCATTTTCCAAAACAAATTTTTGAACCTTATCATTGTAAAATCCTAATAATTCCAGCATCTTAATGAAATTTCCTTTACTTTTGGATGAAGGACTTTTATCATGACCTTTAAATGCACAAGTTTAAAAAGTTAGCCATCTAACATAATCCATGGAAGCTTTGAGCCGAAGTCAATTGCTCTTAATCTCTTCTAATGCTTGCCTTCTGATAAGTCTATCAATATATTATGACTTTTGCAATAAAGCTTTATAAGATTTTACAGCAACAATATGCAAGGACATTGGGTTTTTTTCAACATGATTTAAAAGTGGATAATTTTCTCCACTATTTACTTTCAAATCCAACTTTTGAAACATCTTTCAATGAATGCATCTAAACCTAGACAACTGGAAGACTTTTTCCCAAAAAGGTTGCATGGCAAACAAAATATAGCATCTTTCTAATGCGAATACTTTAAGCTAGAATGATACAATTCAAACCAAGAAGCTTGAAAACGATGAAAATGATCGTTATCTAATAAAAGATACTTCTTAAGAATAGATTGACATGGCCAACATTTGAGATAAGCATTACGAATTTCATCCTTTTGATTTATAGAAAATTTCGATATCATTGGCCGCAATCCAAGACCAGTTTCAACATGAAAAACATTCATGTTTTTAGGATTCAATCTTGGACGTTTTGGCTTACATTGCTCTTGTTCATGAGTTAAAGCATTAAAGCTTGATGGCTCAAGTATAGAAGAATCATAGGGATTATTTGCAACTTTTCTTCTAAAGAATTTATCAATTGTTTTCAATTTACTCATACCTAAAACAAATTAAACATAAAAAAGTTTATGCAATCAACCTTCGATATTCTTATTTAATTTTTTTTAATTTTAAAAAATAAACATAAAGTTTGAACTCATAAAAAAAGAAAAAGGATACTCAACAATTAACAACCTCTATTTCAAAGTTCCAATATAGTAACAAATCTATCATTGTTTAATTTTATCTGTCAAACAAAATATGACAAGAAAAATATAAAAGCCGAATGATTAAACTTAAAAATTCAATAACTATGAAAAATATAAAAACCTAATGATTAGTTAATACTCATATGAGATATATAAATTCAATAACTACGAAAAATTTTAAAAAGAGACATCAACATATATAACATCTCTTTGAAAAAAATGGTAAATGGGAATAAAAATTTAATAATTCAAATGAAAAAAAAAAAAGAGATTTACTATTTTGTAATTTCTATGGCCAACAAGTTTTTGTGGCGGCTTCTATTTGAAAAGCTATTGAACGAGAAGAAAAAAGGTGCAAGAGAAATTTTTTGGTCCCCTGGAAAAGACGAACAATAAATGGAAAAAATGGGGAAAAAAAAAGAAGCCACCAATGGCTTGTCAAGGAAGCTTAAAATAAATTGTGGTAAAAACAAAATCGCAGAATAAGTGTTAATTGGGCTTTTTTGAAACAGAATAAATAAATTTACGTGCAGCTTTTTGAAATTTCACAATATGAGTTGAGTTTTGGATCTTGTATTTATATATATTTATTTAAAATATTAATATGAAATTTAATTTTTAAATATTTTTATTTAATTTTGTACGTTTAAAATTTCAATCAAAAGATTAATAAAATAATCAGATAATCGAATACTTATACATAAATAAATAATATACTAAAAAATTTTTAAATTTTTAGGAGAGCCACTTCGTAAATAAATGACACTCCGCCGCTCTCAGGGAAATTAAAATTTTTGGAAGGGCCAAGGGCCCCCAAGCTCCTATAAGGAGTCGCCCTCACACGTAAACCTCCCAAGGAACCGCGTCTACTGCTTCTCGGGAACAGACATGATAGACTGAGTTTTCATCTCTTTCCTTGATTCGATTATCGTCTTTATTTCTTCGTCGCCTTGTTGCCTAGCTAGATCCGTTGGCGTCCAGCCATGGACATCTGGTTGGTCAATGTCAGCACCTTGCTCCAAAAGGAACTTGACTATTTCAATTTTGCCTTCACAAACTGCAACATGAAGAGCTGTGCATCCGTTGTGCCTCGGACGCGTGACGTCACCTCCGTAACTAACGATTTCCTTGAGCAAGTTTAAGTTGTTCTGCTCAGCAGCAGTGCAGGCATAGTGACCTACATCTCCACCATTGATGCTTGCCCCGTTTTCCTTTAGCAGTTTAGCTACTTTGCCGTGGCCAGCTAACATTGCCTCCCATAGTGGTACGTTTCCTTCTGAATCTGCATAACATAAAATGAACCAAATCAGCGAATTGTAAATTTATTTCTCAAAACTAAAACATCTGGTTTAGAGGAGCAATGTGGGTTTTTTATGCTTTTTTTATTATTTATTCATTTGGACAGTTAACATGATTTTTTTTTTTAATAAATAAATCAATTTTGATATCTAATGTGAAAATTGTTAAAAGCACTTTAAGGATAACTTAAATTAATGCTTCTAACTCCCCTATTTAGTAATCTGATAATTTATATTCTCAAGAAAGAATTTCCTACTCATTTTTAAGCTCTGAACTATGGGATGGGAGGGACTAAGCTATTTAAGATATCCCAGACGCAATATCTGATATCAAGGGCACCTGTAGGACGAGTGAACCAAAAACTGTAACAACTGTCTAAAGGAATACGTTACCGACTTAGGTAGAGTGTCAGATATGGGTATATATCTAATACAAGTATATTCAATTTTTTAAGCTTTTTCATGATCTAAAAGATTTTTGAAAGATCATATCTTCATAACATGTCCGGATATGTGTCAGACACGAATATTTTAAGAAGAATTAAAAATTAAGAGTTAGAGCAACATGGGAGAATACCTTTACAGTTTGGATCTGCACCATAATCCAGTAAGAGAAGACTGCAGTTCTCACTTCCTTTCGATGCAGCTATATGCTAATTTTATACAAAACAAACACAAAAAGTTTAAAGATTAGCACCACTGCCCTTAAGACTTAGGGTCCTGAACAATCAAAAGCCACAAATTTTCCACAAACCAGAGCTGTTCTTCCATTGTTGTCTGACTCATTAGGATCAAGCCCCCTTTTCAATAGCAGCTGCAACATGATGTCATCTTCCCTGAGCGTGGCAAAACAAAGACTGAAAGGTATTTCCATTCTCCCACGGGCTAGTATGTTCTCAGTCTCGATTAAAACTCCTTCCATAATTGGGTCATTCATGTCTTTCAAATGCTGCCGCCCCCCCACCCCAAAAAAAAAAAAAAAAAACAAAGAAAAAAAGAATTCCAAGAGTAAATACGTAGAAGTCTCACATTTATGTTTGATTTTCTTCTGCATATTTCATCTTAATTGTCTATCTATAAATTTATAATGCAACAATCTTTTGATAGTTTACTACGTAGATCGCTAGGTTATCCTAGCTCTTCATTTTTCTTGAAGTATACGTTTACGATCAGACATGGCTACAGAGAGAGGACCCTCCAAGAACCCTCCAAATATCTAAAGAAAGTAAGAAAAATTCAACATACCCGTATCAGACATATCCATATCCGACAATCACACTTAGAGTCTTAGTAACGATCGTCCAACAACAACAAGGTTAAAAGGATTTTAACAAATTATATTAGTCAGTAAGTTATATAGGTAAGTACAGCAAGTATACCTGAAGGAGATTGTTCATGATTATGGTCCCATCTCCTACATTGGCCTGAATAATATTAAGGTATGTAGTACGGCTAAGCCGTACTAGTTGGCACAATCGTCTTGTACGTACTGTGAAGAGCTGTGGCTTATTACAAAGTACCCCTATCTCACCAAAGAGATCACCTGCTTTGGCCTCTCCAACAATCTGAAAAACCAGTTGGCAATTAGTTCGGTTAGCATCCAATAAACCCTAAACAGGACCTGAAAATTTGTATAGTTATTACGCTCGTGTATATTGTTATGTCATAATTATATTTAAAGAAGTTTATTTTTATACAAATTTTGATGCGTTAACAATTCATATTTATATAGATTTAGAGATATTTGTATATTCGTATCATATTTTAATTATTTTTTCAGTATTATATTTGTGTAATCATGTTAAATATTATCAAATAATCCAGTCATGATCATTGATTGATAAGGATAGCGTTTGAGTGACAGAACTTGCCTGTTCGACTCCATTTTTTAGGAGCAATAGATCCTGAGAAGCAATATAAAACATTAGGGACCATTTTGGAGAAAAAGTTTAATGTTAACTACAGGATCTTGATAGTAAATTTTGACAAGAACCATTCAATTGAACAACCAGAAATTTAAACAAGAAATGAATAATGTTTTTTTACCACAGCTCCACTAACAAGGATGTACAAATCTGAAGGTGCTTCATTCTGCAGGATGATATCTTCTCTCGGTGGAAAATATTCAGCTTTCATCTCTGATACCTTGTACATTTATACGCAAAGTGTATAATGATTTCTCATAACTAAAAAAAGAGAATTTTAGCATAAAATTATGTTAATCAGATTCAGGTGTGAGTATTGAATATGATTATATGTCCGACAGAGGTTTGTTAAATTAATTTTTAAATTTCTTCATATATTTGAAGATTCATATCCCCATACTCTTATTTGAAAATGTGTCGAACACAAACACTTCAAGAATTCAGGAGTAGGAGCTAATATGGGTATAAAGCTTAGCATGTTTCTAGTTGATTACCAGCTGAAAAAGCAAGTCATTGGAAACGCCGCGAAATAAGTAAACTTTATCAATAAGAGAGTAGAAAAGATAATGCAAAATGCTTGACCGAATGGCTTTAGGAAGAGAATCGAAAATCTCTTGCTGCTGCAGCCCCTCCAAATCTGTCCTGAACTTGAGACATAAATGTGCAAGCATCTGATCTTGTAGGCGAGGAGGCAATAGGTTTCTATGAGCAAAACTTGAAGCTGCTTGAATGGCATCCCTCTGAGAATAAAAAACACAAACAAGTAAAGTTTGACCAAAATCACCAAATATAAATAAAAAAACTGGTGCGAATCAGCCCGATAAACAATAAAGAATCCACGAACAAATCTTCGAGTTCTGCTTGTCCCTTTGACGACCAAGTTTGTCATGTTTCCGATCAAATATGCTGACAATAAGAGGTTGAAGAGCTTGTAGAAAATGTTAAACACCATCTCCCTAGTATTCACAGGATGCAAATCGCCACTGCCAACAGTAGTGATAGACCAGTACATTGATGTCACATATCGAATCCACAAGCTCTGTTCGAGGAAATTGTCTCCGAGTGATGATCCGATCCATGTTCTTCCAGGATCATGATATCGTGCAGCTAGAAGATAATAGAAGCATCCAGCACAATGAACAGCAAAAAGAGTAACCTACAAAAAACATCCCAGAGTTTCATGAATGCTGCATTTACTAGAAGAAATTCAAGTAAATTGGTCCATTTATTTTCTGTAATACTTACACAAATAAGTTTTGCACATCGAACCCAAAAGTAGCTGTAGTTTGTGTCTTTCTCCAATCTGTTGAAATTAACAGTAAGTCATTAAAAAATATAGTTTGTTCTAAAGGCTTGTACTGCATTGCAATCAAACGGGTGGAAGAAACCAGCGTTAACAATAAGTGCCGAACCAGTTGAAACAGTAAAAAAACCGGTAAAAACCCCAAAAAAAATCATAAAATGCAGTTTCAAACTTATTTTTTATGCTTAATAAGATTTGAACTTTTAACCCCTTTCATTTATATTAAAAATTATATTATTTAATTAAATACATATTTTTATCGGATATTTATAATATTTAAGACCTATTTACTTTTAAAATTATATATTTAATATTATCTAAATTCTTTTCTTTAATGCAGTGGGTCATTTCAATCCAACCAATTAGTCCGATCGAAGATAACCAGAGGTATCAGTTGAAACCGGTCCCTGATCCTGTTTTTTAACATTGGAGGCAACTAACAAATTTCAACAATTATCCAAGTTAAAATTCTAGCTGATGACGACAAAAAAAATAAAATAAAACAAAATAAAACTCCTGTACCTCGAAAACAGGGCACTAACTCTGCGCAGACGCCAAAGGCGAAGCATATTGAATAAGCCATACGAGCGCAATGGCTTAGGGGAGATCTTCTGAGCAAGTTCCGATGGTGTCGTTGATATAATATCGAAAGCCAGCCAGGAACTGACATACTTCCAAGCAATCTTCTTCGGATTATCAACGAGTAGATAGGTGGTTTTATCAAGGTATGCAACGAAGAAGGTGAGGATAATATCCAGGACAAAGAATCCATTAACAACATTATCAGTAATGGAGAGTGGCGATTCGGGTTTTTTAAGGAACCCAAATTCAAATGGTGAAACCCAAGCTGTATAGACCACCAAGATAACCAGAAATCCCTCCCATACTCTGCAAGAGTCAATTGAATTATGCAAATTTCAATCAATATTTATACCTTTTAGGACTTAGAATTCCTTAAAACCTTTACAAATCTAATCAAGTTCCTTCTATGTTCTACCATAGGCAACAACCCAAAACAATACAGTTGCAATTATAACACATTTACGAATTTAATCATGTTTCAAATCTTCATTTTTCTGAAAATACTCAATGTTTGACACTCGTATTCAATACATATATAAATACGGGTTGAGGTTATGATCATCCAAAAAGCTCTCAAATAGATGAAAACTTTAAAAAGAATTTAATACACTCGTATCAAACACATGTCAAGTCTAAATAACATAGACAGGAACTTTAAAAAGAGAATACAATAATCACTAATCTTGATAATCTTAGATCGAATATGATTAAATGACACGAAAAAAATACAAAACACCACCCACCCACAGCCTCCCTCAAAAATAAGAGACAAAAATTACAAGGCACTATAAAAGTCAAAAGTTTCTAGAGATTTCAACTTCAAGCCCCTCATATTTGATATTAAAATCATTGTGTTTGGGGGAAAAAAAAAAGAAATAAGATGGCCCTTTTTTTAATGCAAAAAGCAAAAACAGATAATATCAAAGAAACTTCAAAGTGATTTCCATAATAGAGTCAATCCTTGGATTCTCAGGCCTCCAACCAGGAACCGACTTGGTCTGATAATTAAGACAATGCAACAAACACATTCCAGAAAGAATCCAAAGCACATAATAGAAACACACACTTGTTTGAATACCAAATCCATCATATAACACACACGCAAAGAACAAACCACTGTTTTCAACCCCACCAAGAAAAACAATTTTAATATTGCTTTATAATGATAAAGCTAACTTATATTACGTAGTATTTATATTCGATGTATATTCGAATATTGATATAAAATATTATTATTTCAAAACTTTCGAAATACATGAAAAACTTCGATAAAAATTAAGCATCTCGAGTTAAACACATACCCCTTACATCTAATTTAGAAGCTAGCTATTCACCAAAGAATCTACCTGAAGATCTTAAACAAAGCGGTGACGGAATGAAAGAAACAAATTAAAAGAACAAAGTAGTACAAAAGTGTTTAAATTTAACCAAAACTCCATAAAAGATTCTGATATTCAGACTTTGACCAGTCCTTTTATACCCCAACAAGAATAATAAAAAATAATAAAAATAATAATGATAAAAAGAAAACAGAAATAAAAAAAAATTCAAATGCCAAAAGGAAATTAAAGAAAAAAAGAAACTAAAAAAAGGGGAAAAGAAACAACTTTTTGAAATCCCAAAGCATGGGAGTCATGTGAATCAGCCTCGCTCGTAGTCATACGGGATACTGTAAAAAGAAAACCACGCTTACTTTTTCTCGAAACGAGAAAACTGTAAATAGATAGAAACAAAGAACCAGTTAACATTAAAGAATAAAAGGAAAATCTTTTACTCTGTCTTTTTGAAAACAGGGGTCACGAGATTCAATGCCGTGGATTTTGCCCAATACCCTCCTCGTTGAAAAGAAAAGGAATTTATTATTCCCTTCCAATTGGAGGCTCTTAGCTCAGCATTTAGAAAAAAAAAAAAATCCAGACTTGGAAAACAAGTAAAAAAGTAACCCTTCATTTTATTTACCTGTAACGACTATCGTAAGGAGAAACAATGAATCTCCTAAGCTTGACTCTACGGTTATATCTGGCTCCAAGCGAAGGGAGTACCCCAGCAAATAGACCGTAATCGCTACCCTCTCTTGACAGATGCTCTATCTCTTCTTGCCCACACACTGAAACCCGAAACATGCCTCTCTGTTTCCGATCAGATTTTCCCCTTCAAACTCGCTACTATATCCCCCTTCTTCTCTTTTGAATAAGCTCGCTTTTTTAGTTCTAGCTTATATATATGCAAATGCTTTGTTTTTCTTTTTCGTTTGGTTGCTTGCTTCAGTTGGACGAAAACTTTTGGACAAACCATTTGCCGACAACCTCTACCTCAGTATGAAAAGCATCGATGATTTTGCCACCTATTGACCTTTTCCTTTTTTTATCATTTTTCCGGTTTTGGTATGTGCCGAGTTTTCCATTTCAAATTTCAATGCCATTTTCTTAGGCCCCGTTTGTTGTTAATACAGTAATGTTAAATAAATATATAATTTTATTTTTTAAATTTAAAACTATAATTTAGTAATTCAAATAAAAAATTAAAAAATAAAATTTTTACAATTTAAAAATTAATTTTTAGATGAAATCATTTTATTATCTTCGTATCTCTAAACTTTTATCATATTTTAAAATATCTATTTTTTATATTTTAATCTTTTAAAATATTTTTTTATAGTAATATCAAATACTTAAAAATTTTTAACTCATATATTTTTATCATATTTTTTAAACACATCTTTTTAACGATGCATCATTTTTATTTAATATTCAAAAAACAATCCATTAATTATATTTTTCTTCCTCTAAATATTACCTTAACCGATTCAAAGAGACAGAAATTAACATTTCTCAACTAAAAATTATAAAAAAATTATTGATTAGTGATAAATTGAGTGGAATGAGATTGTATATAAAAAATCAGATATAATTTGAAAGTTTATTAGCATTTACAATTCACTTTTATATAAAAACAAATGTAAATATAAAAAATTGAAAAAAATATCAAATTAATTTTTATTTAGTATAAAATAAAATATTAATTTTTTATATTTAAAAGATAAATGTATACGTAAAAGAGTAATAAAAACAATTCATGTTGTAAAACTTGAAAATGGATGACACTAAAATCATTATAATTTAGTTAAATTCGAGTAATGTTCAATAGATTGGGTTCCGATATTTCACAATATATATTATATCGTCTTGAAACCGTGTTCGTGGCCTACCCGTTTTTGGCCTTTTGGGGGTGGGGGGGGGGGGGGGGAGTGGAGGGGGGGGGGGGAGGGGTGACTTCTTTCTTTTCAATTTTCAAAGTTCAAACGCATCTTATGAGCGTGACGCTACTTTCGCTGTACTTCTTGGACTAACTCTCAAGAGTCACGTGTCTGTTCAAACTCAATTTCACTGTTAATTAGTTTTAATTTTGCATGCCTTGCGCAGATGATATTGAATGGCTAGTTAATATAAATACAATAATATTTAATATAATTATATAAATATGATAAATATAAATTTAAAAAATATATAATATTATACGATATAATTATATTTTTAAAATTTATATAATACGAATTATAAATATATCAAAAATTTTTACTTTTTTTTCTCGTACGTAAAATGTCAATTAATGTTCTTGTTATTGCTTTTTTCTAATTTGATTAGATTACATAAATCAATTCTCGCCCCCCCCCCCCCACACTAACCCATTGAACGCTTTAACGAGAAAATAAAAAATGTTAATCATTTTATAAAAAATAAATTAATGAATTATTTTTTTTGAATTTAATAATAATAATAATAATAATACATTAAATACAGAGTAATTAATTAATTTTTAACAAGTGCCTATAGCTACTAGTTAAACAAGCCCATAAGAAATTACCTCATTATAATTTTAAGCCTTTAATGATTATATAAACCCTTAAATTTTAGTTTATATTTAAATAAACTTTAATATTTAATTTATACATAAATAAACTGTTAACATAAATCAATATTTTATTTAAAAAAGTAGTTATTTAAGTATAAATTAAATGATAAGAGTTTATTTTAGTACAATAAAAATATAGAAACTTCTTTAAGAAAATGAAAAATTTAGAGGCTTTTTTTCTAATATTTTAGCTAAAATAATATTATGTTAAATATAATAATTAAAAATTTTCTTCATTATTAGTAATACATAAAATAAATATTATTATATATAATAATTTTAAAAAAGTAACTTTTCTAGTAAAATCCTAATTTGTATTCATACAACGATAAAATGTTTTAGTCACCAACTTAAAATATTAAAATTAGGCTCTATTTAAATGAACAATGAGGTTGATTTCAGTAAAATTAAATAATAGTCATAGTGAGATTAGTTAATTTTGCAGTAAGATTAAATACTGTAATGGTGATATTAAAATTAATGGTGGGATACGAGTTTAGATTCAAATGCGGGTGTGGCAATAAGATAGATTGTAAAAAAAAATGACTATTAAAGATATAAAATTAAATTGTGTATATAATGAAAGTGTTTTTAAATTATTTCATATTTGTGAAGTCAATAAATAATTAAAATTTCTTAAAATTATTTTTATATTAAATATTATTTTTAATAAATATAGATCACTAAAATAATTGAATTATAGCAAAGATAAATAATTAAATTGATTTATTTATTAGTTTATCCTATGAATAAAATTTATTTATTAATTAGTTGATTATATTATAATAAATTTTTATATTTATTTCAAAATTTTTAAATAAAAAATAAAGAAAATAAGTGCAAAGTTAGTAGGATGGAAAAGAAAAGGAAAAAAAAAAAAAAAAAAGGAAGGCAAAGACAACAATGTAATTATAGATTTTGACTGGAGCTCTAAATCTCAGTGTGCCGTTTAAATCCCTCTCTGCCTCACTAATTTTGCCTAAATAGCATTTTGAATGCATCCGGATAAAAAAAATTGGCTCAAACTCTTAGAAACGAAAGGTTAATTAAATTCAAAGGGTCTTCAGGTTTATTTGAATAGACAAATAGGTGATAAGATTGGTTCTAACAAGATTAAAAATAATGATAATAGTAAAATTAATTATTGTAACAATGAGATTGAATATTATAAAAGTGATATTAAAATCAATAGTGAGATATGTATTTAAATTTAAGCGCAACGGTGATGATAAGATGAGAATTAAAATGATAATTAAAGACATTAATCTAAGGGTGTATTAATAAATTATTTATATTTTATTTACATAATTATTGTTATTTTAAAATAATTATTATTTTAAAAATAATAATATATTTACACATTTTAATTTAAAAATAAATAAAAATTATTAAGTAATTACAGAAATAATTTAATAAAATATTAATTATATATAATTTAATAAAAATATTAATTATATAAATAATTATAAAGTTACTGGTCCTCCTCTTGATGGTTAAGTGCTCAGTCACTTAAACTTCAACGAGGTTCGAGAGCCAGCAACCAAAGAAAAATAATTATAAAATTATTTAAAAATTTTAAATGTAAAAACATAAATAAATATAATTGATAAAGCCATAAAAGTTACCGTTAAAATTTAAAGGATAAAAAAGTGGAAAATTTCTTCCCCGTTGAATTGATTTTTTTCACAACAGCGGTAAAACCCTCCAATCAATTGTCTCAGTATAATTAAACCCTCCAATAAAAAAAGTCTGAAGCTATGAGAATAATCTTATCGCACTGGATCTTACATTTTAAACAATTATCTCAGTATAATTAAACCCTAAAAAAATTTAATTACATCATTTTAAAACCCATTTGAATTTAAATGAACGGATTTTGATTAAGATTAATTATCGATCTAAATTGAAAGTATATCACCGAATCTCTTAAAGTTAAACTGGAATTTTAATTTCTGTAGAATGCACACTTTTTCAAGGTCGAAATATCAAAGTTATTACCCAACCATCAACAGAATCTTAAATCACCATAATTAGGCTAATCTATATTGTAGGATCAATGGGGGTAAATTAAACTCATGTACATTGCTTTTTCTTAAGCGATTATGATTGTATTATGTTTTGGCAAATTCATGCTATAGTTGAACCTCAAGACTGCTATGCATGAATATTTCGGTATCATTTCAGGTTACAAAACCAGCTTGCTTTGCCTTAAAGTTTCTAGCATAGCTATGTAATATAACCATCTAGCCTCCTTTTATTTTGCTATTTTCTTTTTATTTTTTGTTTTAAGAAAACACCCAAAGGCTCTCTTTGTGAAAATGATTGATCCTTTTGTAACGGAGGTGTTTAATTCTTTGAGTCTTTCTTCCTCTTTTGTGTGTTCTCAAGTACCCCTATGTTCTTTTGGTTCAATTCAGTTTTGAGGTGATTTTGATAATGTGTTCATTTGACTCATTGATAGCTATAGAAAGCAAGCAAATTTGGTAAAATCCTGAAGCGAATTAGATTCAATTCTATCTTATCATAGTTGCCAGCGAATTTTTGTTGGGAAACAAAAATGCTAGATGACCCATCATCTCGTCATCCTATGTAAAATCAGTGATAATTTTTCTTTTCTTTTAAGAAATTATCATATGAAATAGTGATTTTTTTTTTATAGACGAAATAAAATTTGAAACAAGCAAAGACAATTTATGTGATATTACTTTTCTGAGAATAGCATCTTATATTGTATATAGGTGGCATGGTTTGACAGTCTAGACTGAAATTAAAATTTAAAAAACGCTTGCTGAGATGGTCTAAACCAAGATATTGACCATGATAGATATCAGTTAATATTAAAAAGGGAGAGGAGTCTAGGGGTCGGATGTTATGGTGATAAATAAATGATTTTCCTAATTCATCATTACTATTAATGATTTAGAATCTATTGTTTTGCATATATTTAATATTTTGAACATTATTATTATACTACATTTTAACTTTTTTTCAATAATATTATTTTACCGTATTCTTTTATTTTTGTTATTTATTTATTCTGATGTGATAAATTTCTATTTGATAATGGATGAAATTGATTAACTTATTTTGTATGTACTTATTCATATATATATATATATATATATATATATATATATATATTCAAAATTAAATATAATAAAGATAAATGTAAAGACTTTGAAGCATTTTCCAATTTTTTTTCGTCTCCAACAACGCCATTGCTATACTTAAACCTCTTTTCTCTGTTATCTCCACAACTTTCAAGATGATGGCAAAAAACTTAGACCATTATAAAATTCCTTGGCTCTCCAAATTGGCTTCACTTTCAATTGGTTACTCATCTTCAATTCTATAACAAAATTCCTCTCTTGTTTTTTTCGTCAAGATTACAGGTGAGGTGAGCAAAAATTATTTATTTCTTGGTCAATTTTTTCATGACGCATGTTGTAATTTCTTGCCTTTGCTTTCCAGGTAGATTTATGGATTTTCTTTTCATGTCTTTGCCCAATAGGGTATTGATCAATTTTCCATCTTGGCTTAGTTTTTAGGCATGGATTGTGCTTATTTTACCTTCTTGGGTATTAGTTAGATTCTTAGTTGTAGTTTCCTGTTGATTTGATTGGTCATAGATCAAATTATCTGATTCTAGACCGATTGTTTATGTATGGTTTTGGAAAGTAGATCATGGTTTTTTTTTTTTTGTTCTCCTAATATTGATTTTATAACCTCTTTTCCCAGCTTCCTCCTTTGCGTAGATTTATGAATACTCACTCTCCTATTTTCTTGTATTAATTTTGATTTAAATATTTTTAAATAATATTTAAAATTTTGGATATAGATTGTTTTCATTTTATATTTAATTGAATTACATTTTGATTATTTATTAAATAAACTACCTTCGAATAATTTTGTTTTTTAATTTAATTAAGGGTTTTTATATAAAATCTTGGAGAAGAAGAAGAGTATCAACTAAGCAAAAATCTAATGGTATTGGTTGATTTTTTCTAACAGGTCAAAGCACTAGAGTTAAGTTTCAACCCAAAAAAAAATATAAAGTGTTAACATCACATGGGCTAAACACATATGAATGAAAATAAACTTTACCTTGAATTTTACACAATTTCAAATTATAATTAGTTAAATGTAATATTATAATAATAAATATTTGTTAATATTGGCTTTTTTATTTAAAAATAAAATTTTCATTTAAAATTTATAAAAAATTATAAATATTAAAATTTAAATCATAAATAATAATATCACCTTTTAAAATATAATTGTATCAACTTATTTATTAGATTACATTTTAAATTCACACATCAACTGTCATGGTAGTGGCCTACCACAGATTTTTGACTACGTCGACCATCATTACAAACTTGGGAGAATAAAAAAAATAACTGATAATTATTAAAAAAAGCAAAATTGAGAACAATAATTCTAAAAATAAAAATAATAATTATTAAATTTATTAATAAAAAAATTGTAATTATATTTTTATCCCTTTTTTCATTCAACTTTTGCCTGTTGTTTTTTTCTTGACTTAGTGTATATAAATTATATATATCAAAAATATTATTTAAAAATAATAAAAAATATTTTATATTAAATTATATATAATATATAATATACATTATATATTTTATATAATATATTATAATATATAATAAATATCAAATTATATCAAACACCGAATCAATATAAAAATAATAAAAATAAAAAACATTTATATTAAATCCCAAATTATTTTTGAAAAAAATTAAAAATAATATAGTATATATAAATTATATAAATTATATAATATTAATATATATTATATAATAAAAATATTTTATAATGAGTCCTGAATTACTATTTAAAAATAATGAAAATAAAAAATTTTATATTATATCTCAAATTACTATTTAAAAATAATAAAAATAAAAATATTTTATGTTAAATTTTGAATTAATATTAAAAATAATAAAAAATAAAAATATTTTATGTTAAATTCTAAATTATTTTTAAAAACTTAAAAGAAATATATATTATGTATATTACATATAAGATATTTTATATAATACATACATAATACAATATATATATAATATATAATATATAATATATATTATATATAATAAAAAATAAAAAATATAATTAAGACTGAATGTACAGGTATTTATAACTGAATGAGTAGATGACCAGAACTAATATCTTTATTTCCAATATATACATATATATATTGATATATGTTCTAATATGTGGAGTGTTGGTTCTTATACGAAGGAAACCGATCCTTAATATATATTTCATATAAATTATATATATTAAAAATAATATTTAAAAATAATAAAAGATTAAAAATATTTTATATTAAATCTTAAATTACTATTTAAAAATAATAAAAATAAAAAATATAATTATAACTGAATATATAAGTTTCCCTCGTTATGCTCATCAGTGTCTTACGTGATTATCATATTTGATTTTCAACCAATGCACATAATTGCTCTCTGATATTTTGACACGGTTTATGGCCATACGATTTAGAGTGGATTCGGTTTAGGGTTTTGTACATTCATTTCTGATCATTTATACATTTAATTATAGTTAGTCGTCTCGTTCATACATTCATTTATCATCATATGTAGATTTATATATGGGTACCAATATTTGACATCTAATGTTTCCTATACGTATTTAATGCGTAAACGCATTCCATTATGCTCATACAATCAAATGTGTGTTATGATCAAATGTATACAAACTTATTAGTATATGTATATCTTACGTGATTGTCATATCTGATGTCCAACTAATGTACAGAATTGCTCTTTGACATTTTAATACAATTCATGGCCATACGGTCTAGTATAGATACAGTTTTAAGGTCTTGTACATTCATTTTTTTATTATTTATACATTTAGTTATAGTCATTCGTATATTTAATTAAACTCATTCATACATTCAGTTAAGGTGATCCATACATTCATTTATCATCATATGTACATTTACTTATGGTACTAACATTTAACTTTTAATGTTTCTTATATGCATCTAACGCATAAGCGTATTCTATTATACGTATACTGCTTAATGTATGTTATGATCAAATGTACATTAACTTCTTAGTATATGTACATCTTACTTGATTGTAATATTTAGTGTCCAACTCATGTGCATAATTGCTCTCTGACATTTTGATATGGTTAATAGTCATATGGCTTAGCGTAGATTTGGCTTTAGGCTGCTCGACACTCATTTCTGGTTATTCATACATTTAGTTATGATGAGTCATATATTCATTTATTATATATATATAATATAATATAATATAATATATAATTTAATATAAAATTTTTTATTTTTTATTTTTTAAATAATAATTATTTTTTAATATAAAATATTACTAATCTTTTATTATTTTTAAATAGTACTTTTATATATTTAATTTATATATAATATATAATATTTTTAATTTTTATTATATATAATGTATATTATGTAATATATTATATATAATTTATATGTAATATGTTTGGGGTTGATTCCCTTACCTCGACATATAATATATAATATATGTTTTTTATTTTTTAAAAAAATAATTTGAGATTTAATATATGTTTTTTATTTTTTTATTATTTTTAAATAGTAATTCAAGATTTAATATAAAATATTTTTTATTTTTTTAAATAACAATTCAAAATTTAATATAAAATATTTTTAATTTTTATTATTTATTAATTGTAATTTTAATATATATATATATATATATATATAAAGAGGAGAGGGTCGATTTCACTATGAGAACCAACTTTTAATAGATTTGACCTTCCAATAAATTGCCAAATAAAAAGATATAAGATTAAAATAAAAAGATAATTGCATAGTCCTTATTAATAATTATTATTTTTTTTTTTTTATTTTTTTTAATAATTATCAATTTACTTTACTTTTTTTTTTTTTTTTCAAATTCTTCCTGTAAACTTTTATAGCGACTAATCGAATAGTCACTGATACAACTTACATGTGGGCTGACATGCTATGTGTGGGGTCACCTATGCTGTGGCCTTAGGAGCTGAGGAAGTTGAGAGACCATGTAAATGAATAATTCTGATTAAAAAAAAACTGGTAATTGGTGATTAAAAAAGCTGTTGTAATTTCAATCTTTGATAACAAAAAAAAAAAAAGAAGAAGAAAATTTGTTGATTGGCTATTCTGAACACATAAACTAGTAAGAATCGAATGTTACAAACCTGTAGACAAATAATTAGGTGAAGCATTCGTCTTAATACTTACCACTAAAAAGAAGAGGTTAGATATTATTGGCCCATGATCAAGGATTGACATGCAACGGTGGGAGAAAATGGTCAAAAAACATGTTTTTCCATGCTGCCCGCTCAAAATATTTTGTCCCTGTCCATTTTTTTTTTCTCTTTTTTGTTTACTAAAGTTCAAAAGGCTCAAGTGGCCTATTAATATATGGACATCAAAGATTCAAGGTCATATACATTAAGGGCCCAAAATTTAGTGGCTTAGTTAATTTGTTTATTGGCTGAGTTGAACTATGATCTATATTTTTTTTCAAATCTCTTATCATATTTAGTTTGTAAATTTATTTTATCATTTAAAAAATATTAAAATATTATTTTTATATTAATATATAATTAAATTTAAATAAATTTTTTAATTAAATAAATAGTGATTTGAACTAAATCGAATTGATTAAAATTATTGAATCTCATAATTAGACTCAATCCAATACAAATTGAGCAATCTTGAACAGGTTTAGACCTCCTACTTCTGGTCAAATGGATATTTCCAAATTGCTAAATTGTCAAAATAGATTGTAGATATGTGTAACAACAAGTGGTCATATTCATCGCCATATTGCTAAACAAGATTATATATTAAGAGTTGATATACCAATTGTCTCACAAACTATTTTTTTTATACGATTTAGTATTTAAAAAAAAAATCAAAATTAGATACTTAAATTTTATTTCCGTCACACATGTTAATCTAAAGCTTGATAATAAGATGTCATTTTTTCTAACCAATAAAATAACAAGCATTTAAATTTTTTTAATTAAAAATTTAAAAAACAAAGCTAATATGCCAGCAATGTTAAGTGTCATGATCTTATTAGTTATAAAAAATGATATGTTATCACCGTTAAACTTTTAAAACTGACATGCATGAAAAAAGTAAAATTTAATTACTAAATCATAAAACGAGTAGAGTTAGTATATCAATTTGTATATTAACCTTTAAATTAATACTAACTTTGTGCCATATTAGACATGCATCACTGTTGTACGACTCAATATCTGACAGTTATATGGTATTAATACTGGCGATTTCTTGCTGCAGAATCCATCTTTTCATTTTCTTTTTTATCAAAACTATAGGTTTTGCCATTTCTGAACCCTTTAGCATTATTGTTTGTTGTTGAATTCATTTCTGATTTGTTTTTCATTGTTTTTTCTTGTAGGATGCCATCCTCTATTATAGTACAACTATCAAGGGGTATTGTTCATAAGTATTTTTCACTATCATCACGTACTAGTCATTTTTTGGGTGATGTTTTGATGCTATTCTCCCTTTAATCCAATTTTGGTTTTCATTTTTGAATTTTGGGTGTTTGTTGGTTGAATGATTATTTCACGACCATACATGTTCTTCAAGTTGGTCAGCAGAAAAGGTCAATTAAAGGCTAGTGGTAAAGGAATATGTAGACGTCCGTCAATAATGATGAGCTCTAATATTTGTGAGTCTAGTAGTCGACCAGTGTTAGAAATAGGCGAGAAAAGTTTAGCTTCTATAGAAAGGGAACAGAGTTCTATAATGGTTGAAGGAGGTAAGCACTCGAAAGATTCTCCAAATGTCAATTAGAATTCTAGCGACAATAACGGAAGTGAGGATATACTAGCCATAAGAGAGAGGATGGATGTTAGTCCTATTGATGTGTTTAGGTGCAATATGAATATGATGACTGTTATGAAATGGTTAATAGATAGGGGTCTCAGTTTTAGTCAATATAAGGTGTCAAAAATGCTTCAACCAAACAACCTACGTAAAGCCATAATGACATGAGCCTAATAAGAGCATGGAAAAGGAAATTCTTGACTATGGGATTGGAAGGTCATGGCATTGACTGTTCAAGATTAAAATTCTTGATGTATGGAAAAACCAGTTGGATTAGAGGTTTGTTGGAAAATTTTTAAGAAGAAAAGGATATTATATTCGAGTATGGGAGAAAAAGACTGGAAGATAAGAGGTGAATTATGGAAGATATGAGACGAATACAACTTACACATGTTTAATGTAGTTAAGTTTATTAGAGCGTTAATGTTGATTGGTGTAAATCACATAAGGTTGAAACTATAAGGAAGAATGCAGTGGGGACATTAAATCTTGTTGATATTTGTACGTAACATTCTTTTTTCTAATGAACTTTAAAATCAATTGTGTTTTCGAATATGATAAAAAGCATCGACAAGGATTAGGAATTGGATTCAAAGAGGAAGATAAGTCAAACTTCACCGATTCTTTTTATTCTAAGACCAAGGCTATGGTCATAATTAAGAACTTGGCGTTTTCTATGTTTTTGAGTAATGGTTTAGCTATATTTTGCAACTTTATTCTAAAGTACTAACTAAAATTTTCAGGTTGAGGAGCTTTTAAAAAATTATGACTGTGTACGTTCAGAGTTCGAATGCCAATTTTATCAGATCTCAGCAACACTCAAAACTTTATAACAAAGATAAGTTAGTACAACTAAATAGTGAATTTACCAAACAGCATGGTAATGCTAGATGAGCACCTACCAATATCAATTCAGATGAAAAAGAGAAATTACAAAGGAATATTGAACTTCATCAATTCAAGAGTTAGAAGCCACAACGAAATCTTAGAAATGTACAGAGCATACATAAATCCTAAATTCCATGGGAAAACTTCAGCTTGGAATAACAGGCTAAGGTGATTATAGCAGCAATGAGTAACAATGAGTTACATGCAGCTAAGTTAAAGAAAGAATTTCTTGAATTGTTGTGTATTAAGGATTTAATCATTAAGTATGTGTTTAAGCCTAACAAAAAGACAATAATAAAATAGAGGTGAATCTAAGCTAGTTTTAAGTTTTAAGCTGGAGGGTGAGAAAAAATCATTTGCTAGTATTGTTTTCATTTATAATATTCTTTTACCGTTATGCACTTTGTTTGTTTGGCAGGACTTTGGCAAGACTTTTTGGACTTATATATTTTATATAGATTCGACTTGAGTATCAATATTATTACATCCATACGTCTAGGCCTACACCCAATAAGAGCCCAGATCAATCATTAATATAAGGGCCCATCTAAAGATAAGTTAATCTTAAGTCACACAAGAAATCTATATAAGATAAAGTACTCTCTCAAAACTCTTGGCTCAATTCCTATTACATATTTACTATTCTACCACTTTGCCTCTTTTTCTTAAAACCTTTACTGACTTAAGAGTTAGAATAAGTACTGGAGTATTAACTTTGACACTCTTTTAACCCTCTTTGTTTTATAGCTCTCCATGCTATGCATGCTAGTCAACCCTTTCATAGTTCTTGTATCAACAAATGTCGTCGACTATGGAAACTTGTTCTGGATCTGTATTAGCCCTATTTAAAAATGTAGTTCACACCAATGTTAAGGGGCTAGTGTTAAAGGGACAATGATCCCACATCGATTAGCCAAGAATTTGAATTGTAGCTTATAAAGTAAGAGTCACTCTTCTTTTATTGAGACGCTTTTTCTCTAAAGACAAAGATGTAAAGATTGAGGATGCGTTGCTTTAAAGTGAATAATACCTCATTACAAGCACAATTTGACAATCTTTGTATTAATAAAGAGAGAAACACATTAAAGAATTGAATTTAAGAATATTATCCTACCAATGGAGTAAAACACATAAAAAACTTAATTAAAGAATATTATTATAATAAGAGAGAAAATACATAAAAGAATTGAATTAAAGAATATTACCCTATTGATATGTGTGTATGTGTATTTATATTATTTTTACACATTTTTATAATTATCCATATGATTGTTATTTTAACAAATTGATCATTGAAGATAGTAATATAATCGCTATTAAAGTACACATAAAGTTTTCAATCAATTCAATACGTATACTATGTTGGTCAAAAATCCATCTTATATATATTTAATAGTAAAATATTTTATTTTAAATAAATAATTAGGCTTTTTTAATTTACTCAAAAGTTGGTGTATATATTTTACATGAATAGAGATGAAATAATATGATCATATTAAATAAACATAAATTTTGTTAAAAATTAAAAAATTTAAAAGCAAATTAATTTTATATTAATTTACGTGAATATCTCCCTATACATATTATATGATATGTAATATCTTAAATCTAATGCCAAAAAAAAAAAAAGCAAACATAAGCTTCAATGAAAATTAACTAATATTTTAACAAGTTAGCTTTTTTGGAAGCAGGGTGCTCATACTAATATAAAATGAATAACTAAGTTGGTGTCATGAGTTAACAAAACATTAATTTAGTTGATGAAATATAAAAAAATTAATTAAACTAATGGTGATTAAAATACTTTCATACTTTTATATTAAACAACTATTAATTTTTTTTAATAATACTCACTTCTTAAAAAAACCTCCACTATTTAAAAACTATTCAAATTTAAAAACTACTCAATTTACTAACTATTTATTTTAAAAAATTTTACCTATCTATTTTACATATTTATTTATTAATTTTTTAAAAATATATTTTTAACTCGTGAATGTATCAATTCTAATATTGAAAAGTGCGTTTTATGATTCAACCGGTATGCAGATGCAAAGAAATGCTTCCTATCATTCAACCGAAGCCTGAAAAATTATAAACGAAACTAAACATTTGTAGTTAAGTAAATCAAAGAAAAAAAAATACAAAAACAAAAGAAACAAAAACCAAAAGCAAAGATCCCAAAAGACAAAAACGATAGCAAATTACTAGTTTTTGTTTTTAATAAAAAAATCCATATTCATATATAGGATGAGATTAGCCAAAAAAAAATCTATATTCATGTACAGTACGAGGTTAGCCTATTAACACAAACAGGAACATTGAAGAATCAAAAAGCCAAGGGTAGAGATAGCCACTGGCCACCTGTAAAACTTATTTTTGTGTCTTGAATTGAGCCTTGCGATGATTATATTATATAAATAAAACATTAAAAATAATTAAAATAAAATATAATAAGAAGAAAAAAATTATGCAAATATAATATCAATATATTATTATTTTAAAATTTATATAATATAAATTATTAATATATTTATATAAATATAAATTATTTTAAAAATAAATAAAATATAATATAAAATAATAATGAGTGCTAATTCACTTGAGTCCAGTCTAAGGATTCTTATTTGCTACTAAAGGTGATAAAATGAATACGAATCCAAATACTTTTCTGAAAAAAATTGAGTTTGAACTCGAACCAAATCCTATTTCATCAAAAAGTTAATCGCCTGAACCCAAATAGACCCGAAATTACCCAAATCTGAAAAAATCTGAACCCGAACCCAAGCCCGACCCGAACCCAAATTTAATACTAAAAATAAATATAAAAAATTATAATTAAATAATTTTTTATAAATCAAGAACTTTACTTATGAATTTTATTTCAATATTCTTTTAATAATTTAATTAAATATTAAAAATTTAATTTATATTTTAAATATGATTAAACTTGCTCATGAGTTGGGCCGGGTTACATCCAAAATTTTTTTAAATCTGAAGCCCAGGCCTTTATTTAACATGTACAGACCTGTCTATTTAAGTTATAATTACTGTTTATTACATTAAAGAATATTTTTATTAATATTATATATTATAATTAAATTTAAATAAAATATATTAATTTAAAATTACTGTTTCGAGTCAAGTCAGGCTAGTTTGATATAAAAATATAAGAAGTTGAGCTTAGGCCCAATTGGGCCGAATGGGTAGCCCGACCTTTGAATATGTCTATATATGATAAAATATTAATTTATCAAAAAGTAAATCATATAATGAGTTTTGAAAACTTTGTTAATAAAGTATATGATCCATTTATCATATTTTCTTTAGTTTTATTAGTTAAACTCATTAAATATTGAGAGTTTGTGTATATTAGTAGTAAAAATTTAAATATTTTTTTTAATAATAATAATAATATTATTATTATTTCTTCAAGTAATGGTAATTAGAATATGATAATTGTGTAACAAAGTAATAAAATAAATTAAAAAATATAAAAGTCATAATAGATAATACTATATCAAAAATTAATTAAATATTAAATATTAAACATTAAATGTTACTATCATATATCCTGCTTATAGGTTAGGCCGAGCTGTAACCCAAATTTTTTAAAATCTCAAGCCTAGACTCTTATTTAACGTGTACAGATCTGCCTATTTAAGCCAGAATTATTGTTCATTAGATTAAATATATAAATATTTTTTATTAATATTTATATATTTTATAATTAAATTTAAATAAAAATATATATTATTTTAATTTAAAATTACTATTCTAACTAGGTTGAGCTAGTCTAAAACAAAAACATGAGAATCCAAGCTTAGGTCCAATTGGGTCAGGTGGGTAGCCCGACCCTTGAACAGGTCTGTATATGATAAAATAATAATTTATTAAAAAGTACATCATATTATGAGTTTTGAAAACATTGTCGATAAAATATATTATTGATTTATCACATGTTTTTAATTTAATTAGTTAAACTCATTAACTATTTGGAGTTTATATATATTAGCTGTAAAATTGTAAATACTTCTTTGAATATTTTTCTTATTATTTTTATTCTTATTATTTCAAGTAATGATAATTAGAGTCTGATGATTGTAAAACAAAATAATAAGATAAATTAAAAAATATGAAAGCCATAATAAATAATACTATATAGAAAATGAATCAAATATGAAATATTGAATATTAATACTATATAGAATTTAATTAAATATTAAAATTTTAATCTATATTTTATATATGATTAAACCTGCTTATGAGTAGGGCTAGTTGCTACTCAAATTTTTTAAAATCCCAAGTGCAAGCCCTTAATTAATGTGCCTAAACCTACCTGTTCAAGTTAAAATTATTGTTCATCACATTAAAGAATATTTTTTATTAATATTTATATATTTTATGATTAAATTCAAATAAAATATATTTTATTTTAATTTAAAATAACTGTTTCGGGTTGGGTTGGGCTAGTCTGAAACCAAGATATGAGAATTCAAACCTAGACCCAATTAGGCCAAGTAAGTAGCCCGATCTTTGAGTAAGTCTATATGTGATAAAATAATAATTTATCAAAAAGTAAAATCTTTGAAAGCATTGTCAATAAAATATATCATCCATTTATCATTTTTTAATTTGATTAGTTAAACTCGTTAAATACTGAGAGTTAATGCATGTTAGTAGTAAAATTTTAAATACTTCTTTGAATATTATTATTATTATTATTATTATTATCTCAAGCAATGATAATTAGAGTCTGATAATAATATAACAAAGTAATAAGATAAAATAAAAAATATTAAAGCCATAATAGATAATACCATATCAAAAATGAAAAAAATCACATGTTAAACTGGCAACCAGACCTGCCAATAAGTTAGATGATCTGTCAATGGGTTAGACAGCCTGCCCAACATTATAGACCGGCACGATCAAGCTTAGATTTTAGATTTTAAGTTTCAAATATGCTCAACTTGAAATAATATTTTTTAAATAAAATAATATATTTTATTTAAATTTAATTGTAAAATATATAAATATTAATATAAAAATAACTTTTTAATATTATAAACAATGATTTGTACTTAAATGGGTCTGCTAGGTCAAATTCGGCATTGAGCTTAGAATTAAAAAATTTTTCAGGCCATGGATAGACAGATAGAATCGAAGTAAAATTTTTTTAGGCCAGATCGGGCCAAATTCAGGCCCAGACTTAGTATTTAAAATGACGTAAAAGTGATTATATTTAACATAAAATAAAAAAATATAAAATATATTCAAACCTGAATTTAAACTCGAATAGACTTAAACTCGAATAGATTTAAACTTAAAATAATTTAATCTAAAAAATTTTTAAACTTAAATAAACTTAAACTCAAATCAACTTAAACTTAAAAAAATTTAAACAAATAATGACCCTATTTAAATTCGTTCGAATTAGCTTAGTTGTCACTTCTATTTGCCGCACAGCACTTAGTCAGCAGTGATTGGGAGGAGAGGGAGAGAGATTACACGTCAGCTTCATAAAAGCACAAATGAGAGCACTGAAAAATAAGCAGGGAAGGCTTAAGGAAAAAAAAGGAAAAGTGACAAACTTTAAAGCAAAGCGCAGGGAGACAGAAAAGTAGCATCTCTCCATTCAAGTTAGGCTTTGACTATATCTCCCCATCAGTTTTCTCCTTTCTTTCTTTGAAAGCTGAAACTTCTCTCTCTCTCCTTCCTCATCTTCAACAAGGTATATATATATATATATATATATATCCTTTCGTAACTTCAGATTATGTTATTTGGTCTATGTTTGATGAAAATTCTTCTTTGATCGACTAATTTGGTATTTGTTTTTGGGTCTCTAATCTGGGTTCTTTAAAGTTGTGGTTTTTAGTCTGTTTTGGAGGTTAGAACCGAAAAAGGTCCTGCCTTTTGTTTTTGTGTGTTTTTTTTGGAATTTTATAAAACGCTAAGCTTGCTTATATAGTGATCAAATGGGCGGATAGTGGTAAATCGGGATATGGGTAATTTGATGAGGTATGATTTATTTCTTTGGTTGCTTGCATGTAAGCCTAGGAATAAAGTTTCGGAACTAGCTCTTTGATGGGTAAACCTTTTTGTTGAAGGTTTCAGTCACGTTTCTGTTGTATGATTTATAGCCTTAAAGGTCAAAACTGGATATGAAAAATGTAAGTTATTAGTAACCAGCCTTTAAAGTTTGTTGATCTTAGGAGGTGGTCGGAATGTGTCTGGTTGATTAGGGGTTGAGTGCTGATCGATTACTGCCGCTTTGTTTGGGAGCAAACAATTTTGTGATGCCACACGTGTTTTTATTTCCTCCAGATCGTTTTTTATTAACATAAATTTATTTTTGTGGTCATTCGGTTGGGAGAATGGAAGACTTCTAACAATATGTAAGTCGATGTTTTGGTTAAATGTGGGTTTTGAGTTCTTGCAGTTGCAAATGGATTTCAGCTACATGAGCAGCATGCTTTTGCATTTATTTAAGGGGAAAGGTATGGTTTTTCTTTTTGAGAGCTTGCTGGTGCTATTGTACAAGCAATTGAATTCCATTACATGAGGTTGTTTATATCATTTTGTTTAAACTTAGTACAAATTCCAGATGTTTATAGATACTGTTGGATGAGCTTTTAAATTTTTAGGATAGGAACATTATAGTGGAATATGAACATGTTCATTAGAGTTTGATGAGATGAGATAGTGTTAATCGTTCATGGATGTTGTTTAAAAGGATTTCAAATTTCTTCTTGTAATCTTATGCAATTATTAATGCCAATTACTTTGCTAATGACTGAAATGATGTCTAATTAATTTCAAGATATTGAATCTTAGATACTCATTAAGATGTAAGAGAGATTAGTATTGGAACAGAATGTAAAGAATATTGCCCTGTATGCCTAAGCATTCCACTTGGTCAGAACTTTTTCTAATAAATTTGATTAATTCTGGTTTTAGCACTAATTATGTCAGATATGAAGTTTCATGTTTTCTTTCTTATGCGTGGATTAGAATTCAATTTCATGCACTACTTTATTCTTAACATATTTATGGTGGACCGATATGTCCTATGGAAAGTTTCCAGTCTTACCAAATAGGATCTAGCATAGTTGTAGCGATCAACTTGATTAATCTTTGGTTCTGGGTCCAATTAAGTTTTTGCCTAAACTGTAAGGAATTTTCGGTTAATGAATTATTTTGGTAAATTGATCATGATATATTTTGTGCTTATTATTGTATTTCTTCCCTTGCATCTTTCTCCATTTCCCTAAAACAGATAACAAAGCCAGAGACAAGGGCTGGCTTGTAAGTGTAATCAGATCATCTTATTGGATAGAATTGTTGATTACTGTTGTTTGAAATCTGTCATAATTTTATTTAATATTATGTCCCTTCATCATCAAATTCAGCAGATCTATTGAGAATACATAAGCTATCTATGTTACATGGAAAAAGATATTTTTTGAGAAGAAACTACCTTTTTTTAGAAGATAAATTAAATTACCAATTTGTTTATTTTTAATTTTAATTTTTTATATGCCTGAATCCTAGAATATTTATGCTTTGCACAATTGACGTAAAGTCCATTGGCAATGTGGTAGATTCTAGGAGATTCGCATTTAATAATTTTAGAAACCTAAAAAATCCTTTACATTGCCAGTTTCATTAATCTGGGTCGCTGGCATGTGGGGCATTTCTATCCTTTGCTGGAAAAGTTAGATTATTGTTGTAACGATCAAAATGTAATTCTGGTGCGATATGATTAAAACTGTATTTTCGAAACATCTCCCAATTCTTTCACTTGTAATTTCATTTATCTGCTATTTGGGGCTTTAGATATTTTCTCATTGTTGGATTATGCTTGATTTATCTGTTTTTATGTATAGCTATCTGTGGTAATGAGAGCCAAATGGATCATAAAATTAATTAGAATGCCTTTTTTATTCAACTGGGCAGATAGTGTTCAATTTGAGATTGAATTCCATGACAAACAATGTCAACTTTTCATGATAGTCCTACACTTGTTTGTACACTTCACATGTGTAAGAGCTCGGTGATAGCCTCTATTTATGAAGTACAAAGGGAAAAGAGAGAGATTGAAGGAAGAGAGGAAAGCAGAACATAAGGCTCCTCTTATTTTATTTGCTTAACAAAGAAGAGGAAAAGGAAGGAAAGAAGTTGGTATCTTCTATGTTATTCCGACTCTTCATTTTCTTTGAAGTGCTTGTGTCCAGAACATGTTCAGACATGGTTATGGGGATATGATCCTTCAAATATATGAAAATACTTTAAAAAAATTGAATATACCCCTGAGTTTGTGTAACATAAGGTATTTTACTAACCTATTTTGGCCAAGGAGTGGAAATAAAATGATAAGTTATACGTTCTTCTTAATGATGTTCATATTAAATGGCAATTTTGTTGTACAGAACAAAACTTTTGATGAAGAATCCTTTCTGTTCCATCAAAATCCTTCTCAAATGAAGGAGAGGGTACTATTTCCTAACCTACCTTTCTTCCTTGTACACAATCAAAACAAAGCTTAGTGTTTATGCATAGAAAATCCTTTTTGTTTGTTGGTGGTGACGGGAGGGTGTAGAAGAAAATTTAAAAAAAAAAAAAAAAAAGATAGAAATTTTCTTTGATGGCATCTTACATTCTGTTTTGTCAAAAGCATCCTCCACCTAATTTCTTAAATAGGTTTTATGTGCTTGTTTTAAGAGTGCGAAAATTTGATGCTTTCATTTAGTGAAAGCTTGGATTGACTTTCCATGTGCTGTTTTTTTTTTTTACTTATTATTATTATTATTATTAGCGAATACTTACATAGTAATGATGAAACTTAGTTTTGCTGTTCCATTAAAAATAAAACATTTACTTTTATCTACCATAAAAGTTCCATCATGTTTTTTCATTACCGGTGTCTGTCTGGTCTGAGGAAATGGGAAGCAGTGGTGCTGGTAAAATTCCAAGAGAGACTGGAACTGAGGGTTCTGAGACCACAATAGAAATAAAGCTAGAAACGTTAAACTCTCAGACTTATACTTTGAGAGTGGATCAATAGGTAGATTATTCTCACTCTGTTTTTTCATGATCGAACCCAAGTTCTGCTAGTGTGTTTGTGTTGTATTTAGATTTGATTTAGTTCACCAATTATATTTTGTCAATGGATATATTACTTAGAAATTCCTCTGTCCAGTTTTCTTTTGACGAATCTTAGACTTTGCCTAAAATTTTCTTCCTTTTTTGAAGAAGTTGAATTGGTAATCTAAGCATGCTCTCTAATTTTGCTATTAGCCGCAATGTCAATGATATTTTATTGGCTTTCTACTTAGCACATTTGTTCTTGATTTTATATGAGGAATTCTTTAATATTTGTATTTTGTTGTGTTGTTTCTTGTCTCTGAATATCTTACCAGTTCCTGCACTAAAGGAATAGATTGCTTCTGTAACTGGTGTGTTATCAGAGAAACAGTGGTTAATCTGTCGTGGAAAAGTTCTAAAAGATGACCAGCTACTTTCTACATATTTTATCCATCTTTTTAATATTCGTATTTATTTGTAAAGTACTTATCAGAATTTATCGATTTTCTTACGTAATAAGTTGTTCCATTTTATTTATTATCTCTATTTTTTGGGGTAGCTATGTGCTAATGTTTACTATGTAACTAAGTGTTAATTGGTTTTACACAGTTGACTTCTAATGCTTGCTATTTATTGGTTGTTAAATAGAAAATTGAATTGCATTACGGATTTTTGCTTTTATCATTATTTATTCACATTTAGAATTTGAGTTGAGTTTCTTAACTGGAGGTAGATGTTGAGGATGGTCACACCTTGCACCTGGTGGCCAGGTAGCCGGGTCATGTAGGTTTTGCTACATTTTAGGATCCATTATCATCATTTTCTTGGGTACAAACACTGCATGATCTCATGCCTTTCACAAAAAAATAAAATGGGAGGAAAAAATTTGTTAAGATTTAGTTATCAACATTTAGCACTGTTCTTTGTTGCTGATGGTCTTGGATCAGGTACAAGCTGCAGTTATATTAATCATGTCCCGAGTGTTGTGATAGAAAATTTTAATGTGCCGGATCAAGGGGGTGGAGTTCCTCCTAAATCAGTTGGTTAAGCTTTGAACTGGATGTGAAATGGAGAACATTTCTAGAGAGGAACTATATCTTTTTACAATGATTTTTGAATTTTAATTTTCATCATTCTTTCTAAGCAGATTGTCTCTGTTATTCTTGATTCTTTCGGATTTGCTAATCTGGCAAGTGGAAATATTGGGGGCGATTTCAGGATAAGTTTTAATTTTTCAGTTTTCAGGATGTAATGACAGGTATTTTAATGGTTGAACTTTTGTTAGTTTATTGTTGCTCTGATTTATAATGAAAATATCTTCGGCTGCATTGCCACGAAACAAATAACTTGAAAAGGGTTCCATGAGAGTCAAAAACCCAAAATTCTAGTTTTCAGATGTCATTTTCGGGCCATGGCTTAACAGGATGAAATGTTTGCAATCCCTTAGAAAAAGTTAAAACTTTTTTTTTTTCTAAAATCTAAAGGTTTATATACGCTTTAATATCTGTTGTCATCTTTATGCGTGCTAAAATTCGTGTGTTCTTGCTGGGGAGTTGTTCGATACCAAAGGAACATGGTTCACAAAGACTTGAAAGAACGTCTGGTGGCAGTGTCATGCCGCATTCATCCCTGGCTCAAGCTGAAAAAGCTATCATGAAGAATCAATCCGATAAAGCATATAATGCTTTTGGACTTCCAGCAGCAGTTTCATTGGGGCCTCGCTAACCTCCAGTCAGTTTAGAATCCTCTACTTTCTTACTAATTTGTCAAGCATATTTGTTGTATAAAATATATCTTATGGCATACCTATCTTTGGGCTTAGGTTATTATATAAAAAAATATCTTATGCCATTTTAATTGAATCGACAACAATATAGAATTCATCTTGATAGTGCATTATGGTTTGTAGGAAATGAAATCGAAATTTGAAATTTTTATTTATACTTCCCTCTTAAAAGTAAAAAACGTAGCTTAGATTAAAAAGTCTTTTTAAAAAGAGTTTGTCTTATATACTTCATAATAATAAGTTAATACACTATAAAACTCAGTAAGCTACCCATTTTGTTCTTAATTATTTACCATAATAGAACATTTCGCTCATTGGTTGTCCTTAAAATTTTTAGTGAGTTATGTGCTTAGAGCAACATTCCTATTATCATAACAATTTTGCGGTCATTAGGCATTAGGAAAGTTAGAAAATGAAAAAGCCATCACCAATTTTTTTTTTTATCTTTATCCAAGTATTTTCATTCATTTTACAGTACGAGACTAATTATGTTTAGGGATCTATAGTTGCCTCTCTTAAAAGTGTGTTTACATATATTCAAACCTTTGTTCTTCTCCATAAATATAAGTGTGCCTTACCACTCATGCCACATTTATTTGGCTGTTATCACTAATCTTTTTATTAAGTGTGATTAATCATCTATGAAATTTTCATTTTAAAAAACTAAAATTAATTATTTGAGGTCCATGAAAAATATGACACCAAATTGAGTTTGGAAGTACAGTTATGAATAAAAATAATATTAGCATCCTCACAACACCTATTCAAAAATTAATACTTTCCGCTCATTTAATATATTTTTAATGGTATTTGATAACACTACACCCTTGACTGAAGATTTGTTTAAGGGCCGAGTAATCTACTAGATGTGATGGGCTTAATACATTTGGATTAGGTTTTGATTAGCATTTAAATAATTTGAATTGATTTAGTTGAATTACTATTTACATAATAAAAATTATTTTTATTTAAATTTAATTATAAATATTAAATATTTTTTAATTTTGTAATATTATGTTAAACAGTAATATTGACTTTCTTAGACCTGGTAATATTTAATACGATTATACGTATATGACATGCGCAAGGTAAAAAAAAAACGACATGATTACATTCTCAAAATCTACATAATATGAATTATAAACATATCAAAATTGATATAAATATAAAAAAAATTTAAACACGATTATGAATATAACACGAATACGCAAATTATCAAATCTAACTTTTTAGTCGATCCACACAAAGTAGGGGAAAATAATTTATATATTTATATATACTATTACATTTATCCCAAATAAAAATAACTAGTCGATCGAGTTGTCTGATTGATTGTCCCATGTCAAAAAAGAAAAAAAAAAGAGAAAGAAAAAGAAAAGAAGAAAGGAAACTCCAAGAAAAATACAAGAAGGAAAATAGAGAGGTCTATGGCTATTCCATCAATGAATTAATGACATAGTGAAATTTTTGAACTTCATGGGTGACTGATGAAATAATTTTCATTTATGTTTTTTATGAATAACTATTTTTAATATATTTAATTAACTTTAATTTTAAATGTTATCGTTAATAGTAAAACACATTATGTTTTTATTAATTATTAACATGCACAAAGATGCATCTAAATAAAATATAAGTATTTTTTTTAAAAAAAATATCCCGTAACAGTGCACAATCAAAATACTGACTAAAAATTAAACTCATTCATTTAATTTTGTTTAGTTTTGTTGGGTATATGGATGCATGCCTCTTATTTTAGATTCATTCTATTAACTCATACATGGAGAATAAATAATTCTATTAACTCAAAACAACACATGGAATAGGTTTGGCAAAGTTATACACTTATCAAAGTACTTTGAATTTTACAAGACTATCCCTACAATTATTCATTCATCATTTGATTTTATCTTTAGATCATATCAAATCAAAATAGTTAGTAGCCATTTTACTTGAATCCACAGCAACAAATAGAATTTTTATCATGATAGTGAATTATGGTTCCTAGGAAATGAAATCAAAATCTGAAATATTTATATGTACTTCTCTCGTAAATTTAAAACGTAGATTAGAGTAATAAGTTTTTTTAAAGAGAGTTATCTTGTCTTATATATTTCATAATTAATAATAAATTAATAATCTATAAAACTCAATAAGCTTACTCATTTTCTTTTAATATTCAGCCTAATCGAACATTTTGCTTGTTGATTGGCCTTAGATTTTTTAACAAGTTATGTGCTTAGATTAGCATTCCTAATCATCATAGGTCACCAAGCAATAGGAAAGTTAATTTGTCACCAATTTTTTTATTAAGTGTGATCAATCATTTATAAATTTTTTTTTCTAAAAAATTAAAATTAATTAAAATTTAATAATTTGTTTTTGAGGTTCATGAAAAATATGAAACCAAGTTGATACGTAAAGATAATATTAGCATCCTGACGCGAATTAATCATGTTTTTCCGATTATTCATCTATGTGAGGAAGAATTTGTACTTTCCACTCATTTAATGAAATTCTGATGGTATTTGATAGCACCACACTCTTAGCTATAGATTTGTTTAAGGGCAGGTTGACCTGTCTAGCCTGACCAGCCCGACACGTTGGATCAAGTTTTTGTAATAAGTATACAAGAAATTAGGATGAATTACTGTTTATATAATAAAAATTATTTATTTAAATTTAATTATAAATATTAAATATTAAATATTAAATATTTTTTAATATTAACTTAAATAATAATATTAATTTTAAGGAAAAATAATTTTCCCGATCTACAAGCCCAACCTTTTAAGACTTCTGCTTGGGCCTTATTGCAAGAAATTCTTTGAAAATAACCCACTCATCTATTGGATAATACTTTTTCAACCCTGCTGAGTTATTATTAAATTCCACACCAATATTTCCACAACTATGCCCCATTGTAGTTTTTCTGCCAAGTTTCGGAGGAAGGTGGAATGCATATTCTCATGACCGGTTGATGTCTGCACTTTTGTCTAACATACTGCATCATTATTAAGGAGACCTTGACTTTGCTCTCAACCATAAAATCAACCCTTTCAATTAATACTTTTTCATTAAATTTCGCTTGTATTTTTTTAAGAAATCGAAAAATTATGAAACTAATAAAGAATGGGACCATTCAGACGTCAAAGTATGAGCTTTGGGATCCATACCATGGTTAACAATTGCAATAAGCATAGAAACATTTTGAAGAATTGCAGAATCCAATCACCATGCTTAATATTTTTCTTCTACTGGTGTACATTTAATTCCTTTTTGTTTTGAATAGCTATGCTTGATTTATTACTATTTTTTTGTTAAAAAATAAAAGTTTAAATCTCCATTTAATTGTTTAAATGATTTTGTCCTTACATGACTACTGAAGAGGATAAATTTTTTTATTTAAATGATTTTAAAATTTGAAATATTCTTTTACATAAAACTTATTATATGCTAATAGTAACATAATAGGTATAAATTTTATTCATAATAGTAATTCTAAGAACAAAATAAAGTTCAAGCTAAAAAATTAAATATATTAATATAATTACTCATGAGCTATATAATTTATTCATAAATATATTTTATGAATAACTATTTTTAATATATTTAGTTTTAAAATTATCATTGATAGCAAAAATATATTTAATTCTACCGATGAATTAATAACATAGTAAAATTCGAGGATCGACTTAGGCAATTGGATGGATCAAAGGATCAGCTAGATCTAGTAATTTGTGTATTTACATCGAGTTCGTATATTTTGTTGAGTAATAATCATACACAAGGTTATTTTATATTTATATGCATTTTGATACATCAGTAATTCATGTTGTATAGATTTTGAGATATATATATTCACATTTAAATACTTTATATTGGTCATATTTGCATAATTATATCTAAAATTATCAAGTTTAATTAAGTATATTAGAAAAATTTTGGTGAAGGCCCATATATTTTGACCGAAAGCTAAAACTAACCTGCTCAAGGGTTAGGTACCTTATTTAACTTAGCTTAGGTGATTTTTTTCTTTGATTTGAGCCTGTCAGAATCATTATTTAAATATTAAAATAATATTTTTATTTAAATTTAATTATAAAATATATTAATATTAATATAAAATATTTTTTTAAAATTTTAATATCTATGAAAGTTAAATTTAGATCACTGAATCGAGTTGAAAAAAATTTAAATTTAAATTTAAAATTTTTTCATATTATAATTGACCCGATTCATGATTAGGTTTAACTAAAAACAATGGCTGGGAGTCAGCTGAAGCACAGTCAGACAAATGGTGCATCACTGTCACCATTTTTGGTGAAAAAGTCAGATTTAATTGATTATTTTATGGGGGAAAAAACAAGCTCTTAAGTCTTAATAGATTTAATTGATTATTTTTATCACATCAAATTCCCTAACTATCTCATGTTCATTTGTCTTAAAAAGCAGATTTCAAAAACAATGCGACATACTATTAATGAATCTTGAATTTTTTTTTTATTTTTATTTTTTTATAAAACATGCCTCAATTTCAACTTAAAGTCTACTGACTCCAACTTTTCACCTTTTTCTTTTATATCTATTTGAATGGATGGAAACTTTTGGCAAGTCAAGGTCTCCTCGTAAATAACATTATTTCAATAATTTGTTTCTAGCTTGCGAAAGGCCAAAGGGGAATTAATTAGGGTAGATCTTTACAACTTAAAGGAGTGGAAGAGGGCCAGTATTAGCTCAGGGTTGACGCCAAAATCAAGAGTCCGTCTCCAAAGTATAAACTATAAATCCAATAATAATTATTTACATATATGTTATGGTAGATATATACACACTGATCCCTTTCTTGACGATCCCACTAAGAAATTGACAGAAAACTACATGCAATTGTGGAATTAATGCTACTGAATTTGACATGGAATAAGAAAATTTGATTTTTTTTTAAAAAAAAGGATCATTGATTATATAGTAAAAAAATAAAATTTATCAGTGAAAAGTTGTATAATATATACTATTTAAATAAAACCAAAATTTTTTGGCAAAAATAAAAAAGAAATCATTGTTCACAGTTTTGAATGTGCGTATCACTATTAAAATAGCAATTAAATTCTAAATTCAATTAAGGAAACTTATGCAGTCTAGCTCCTCTCTTAAATTTCAAATTGAATGTGTGTATTACTAGTTATTCAGATCATACTCTCTTAAAAGTGACCCACATGTTTGGCAAATTTTTACAATGAAACAACTATGTGTCTTTGCGTGTAAAACTAAGCATAAAGACTTATATTTTCCACAAATTAAGACTTACTATTTTGAACAAAAAACTAAAACTGATTATTAAAACTTTAAGATTTTTTTTACAAATAATTATTTTAAGAAAAGTTGTTGTTAGCAAAGTGGGCATCATTCTAGTATTTTGGAAAAATAATGTGGAAAAAAATTTATAATACAAATTCCATGATTTCATTAAATTTCAAGGTTTTATTAGAAGAATAAATTTTTTAAATGATCAATCATATCCAAACAAAAAAAAAATTAATAGCTTCTCTCTATTTTTAAAATAATCAAAATGATACAGTGTCTGAAATTACACGATGCTCCAATATTGGGCAGATTTTTAGAATCATATAAGTCTAGGTCTTCCAATTATTAATTGGTGTTCTAGCTTAAGAAATGGGCATCACTTGGGCAGATTTTCTGTAACCTAAAGTAGTGTTGGAAGGCTTGTCTAAGCTCCAGATTGACGCCAAAGTCAAGAATGGATTTTCAAAACATGAATGCAATATATATATGTTATGGCATATATATGTATGGACTGATCCTTTTCTTGATGATTTCTACCAAGAAATTGGCGAGAAGTTACATGCAATTGTGGAATTAATGTCACTGAATTCGATATGGAATAAGACAAATCGATTTTTTTTTTAAGAAAAATAATTGATTATAAAGGAGAAAAAAAAATGCACTAGTAAAATGTAGGATCATATATATATTTATTTAAATAAAAGCAAATTTCTTTTGGGCTAAAATAAAAAGAAATCATCGTTCACAATATTGTTTTAGGTATTTATAAAATTCTATAAGTTGATCAATGGCTTTTGCTTTTGCATGACAACTTTGAAGGTATATTTAGATGAGGGGTTTCAAAGAGAAAATTCATTTGTAAAGAGAGTTTCAAAATTCTAAAAATAAAATTTCTTTTTATTTAGCAAAATAAAAATAAAAATTTTTAAAATTTTCAGAAAGAGGAATTCTAGATTGCTTACATTCTCTTTTCAAATTACACCTTCAAAGGTGGAATTTGTCAATTCCTTATTTTTTATTAAGATATTAGTGTTTATTATATTTCATTTTTAACATGATTATTTTTCTATTTTAACTAAAAAATTCATTTTAATTTTTTTTTATGTTATGAGAAATATTTATACATTTTTACAAGTCTAATGACATCGATATTGTATAATTTTTTATTTTCCTTTTAATATTATTTTTTATGATTATTTTTATTTCATCAGTTTTCAATATTCAAAATTTCTTTCTAAAAATTATATATCCAAACAATACAATTATAAAACTAATATTCTAAATTGGTGATTTTTTTTAAAGCAAGACAATATTAATTTACACTAATGAGAAATGTTTGTAGGATTAGGATAAAAGCAAGATGCGTTGCCATCAATAGCAATCAAGTTTCCAAATTGAAAAACTTGTGCAAGTCAAGCTTCTCTCTTAAATTCCAAATTGAATGTATGTATTAGTATTACTAGTCATTCAGACTATATTCTCTTAAAAGTGACCACGTTACATATATAATTTAAAAAAAAAAAAATCTTACAATAAGACAACTACATGCTTTTGCGTGCAAAATCAAGCACAAAGACTTTATATTCCACAAATTAGAACTTTATTCACACTAAAAAAATTGAAGCTTTGTCTCAATAGAGAGGTTTTGAAACCTCCAGCAAGTAAGGGAAATCACCAATTAAAAAAAAAAACATAAATCTTATATTTTAAGCCATTTAAATTAATATGTCCAACAATATTGAAGAATCTTTAAATTTTTTCACAACTTACCTTAATTTCAACTTAAAATCTGCTAACTCTATTTTTTCACCTTAATTTTTTTACAATTGAAAGGATGGAGACTTGACAAGTCAAGGTCTCCTCTCAAATAACATTATTCCATTTACTGGTTTTCTGGACATTAATTTGGTAGATTTTTCTGCAACTTAAAGGAGTGGAGGAGGGTTTGTATTAGCTCAGTGTTGACGCCAAAGTCTAGAGTCCAGCTCCAAAATATAAATTAATATAGTTATAGTTACATATGTATGTTATGATAGAAATATATGCAGTGATCCTTTTCTTGACGATTTCCACTAAGAGTTTTACAGGAAACTACATGCAATTGGGAAATTAATGTCATTGAATTTGACATAGAATAAGACAGTTTCAGTTTTTTTTTTTTTTTTTTTTTATTAAAAAAAGAAGCAAGATCATTGATTATATAAGAGAAAATTAAAAATTCACCAGTAAAGAGTAGGATCATATATACTATTCAAACAAAACCAAAATTTTTTAGAAAAAAAATCTAAGGAAATCATTGCTTATAATTTTCTTTTTTCAGCATTTATGATAAGTTATTGGGGTTTGAATTATAAAGAAAAATAGATAATTTACTCACACTTTATATATAATTTCGAACCTCTTATTTCGATATTCGAAGTTGAAACTTTAAGTTAATAGTAGGATATATATATATACATATGTGCTATATATTGAGAATATGAAAACTTAAATTTATCATATTAATGAATAATAATATAATAAGAGTTTTTTTTATATATATATCATGACTAAATTTAGTTTAATCTTTAGTCAATATGCTAAAGTTCCATAAGAGGTTATCACATGTCTTATTAATTTTTATATAATATTAAATATACCATAGTATGATACATGACAATTATTTAATTTGCTGGTGAAAATTTAAAAATTTACTATACATGGCAGTGTATAACTAATTTCTTTATATAATAAAATAAAGAATTTGATGAAATTAATAAGATTATAATGTAAGATAATGGTCCACTCATTTTCTGTACAATCAGGTATGCTTTTTAAAAGTGAAAATTATGAGTTTACATATCTAAAAGTATTAAATTTAATTGTCAGAATACTTAACAATATCAAAAAAATTTGTTAATGTCCATAAATTTAAAATTGAATTTTTACATAAATCCAAAAAAATAGAAAATAAAAATAATAGACAATTTAAAAAGTTTCATTTTCTTACATTTAAGAATCTAAGTACACAAATTCCATGACCGTGAATTCGAAGGCAATGTCAAAATCCCATTAAATAACGTAATATGTGATTCTATAGTCTTGAAAGACTTAAAAAAGTTTATATGAAGTGAAACTCACGATTGATTTAAATTTCTATCTTTTTATATCCAACAGATTGATTGACAATAATAGGTGACAATGACATTATAACCCAAACTCTACGATTTCATTTCCAATAGATTTACAACAATAGGCGAAAAAGAACGTTACAACTTAAACTCTACAATTTCATATTCAAGTCACACTTTTGACTAAAGCATTAATTAGAAAATGAAAAATTGAAACCCAAGCAAGAGTTGGAGTCTGAGTCGATTTACATATTGTTATTAAATTCATTGTTAAATTATTTTTATATTAATATTTTCAAATATATTTAGAAATTGAAATATCGTATTTATTTATATAACAAAATTTTGAAGTTGAACTTAAACTAAAAATTCATGCTTAGGACTTGAATCCAAGTCTAGTCAATTTTGCAAATTTAGCAAATAATGAGGTTCTTGAACATAATAATAATAATAATAATAATAATAACAATAATAATAAATATTCGTGAAATATTATCCGGTAACAATGCACGCGCAAAATACTAGTTAAAAATTAAAATTGATTCATTTCATTTTATTTGGTTTTGTTGGGCAAATTGATGCATGCCTTTTAGTTTAGATTCATTCTATTAACTCATACATGGAGAGTAAATAGTTCTATTAACTCAAAATACTAATCTAAACATATGGAATAGGTTTGGCAAAGTCATACACTCATTAAAGCCCTTTACATTTTGCAAGACTATCCCCTACAATTATTTATTCATCATTTGATTTTATCTTTTGATAATATCAAATGTTCAAAACGTAGACATTTCACTTGAATCCACATCAATATAGAATTCATCTTGATAGTGAATTATGGTTTGTAGGAAATGAAATCGGAATTTGGAATTTTTATTTATGCTTCCCTCTTAAAAGTTAAAAACATAGCTTGATTTAACAAGCCTTTTTAAAGAGAGTTGTCTTATATAATTCATAATAATAAGTTAATACTCTATAAACTTAATAAGCTGCCCATTTTGTTTTAATTATTCAGCATGATAGAACATTTTGCTCATTGATTAGCCTCAAAATTTTTAATGAGTTATGTGCTTAGACTAACATTCCTATTATCATAATGATTTTGCGGTCATTAGGCATTAGGAAAGTAGAAAACAAAAGATAATTTTTTTTTGTTTTTATTCGAGTTCTTTCATCCGTTTTATAATCTATGACTAATCCTTTTCAAAGATCTATAATTGTGCCTCCTAACAGTGTGCTTACACAGATTTAAACTTTTGTTCTTCTCCATAGACATAAGTGTGCCTTACCACTCATGCCACACTCATTTGGGTGTAATCACCAATCTTTTTATTAAGTATTATTAATCATCTATAAAATTTTATTTTTAAAAAACTAAAATTAATTATTTTTAGGTCCATGAAAAGTATGACACCAAGTTGAGTTTGAAAATATGGTTATGTGTAATGATAATATTAGCATCCTCAGAATATTTGTTCAAAATTAGTACTTTCCACTCATTTAATATAATTCTGATAGTATTTGATAACACTACACCCTTACATTAGATTAAAATTTGATAAGCATTTCAATAATTTAAATCGATTCAGTCAAATTATTGTTTACATAATAAAAATTATTTTTAGTATTATTTTTAGTTAAACTTAATTATAAATATTAAATATTTTTTTAATTTTGTAATATTATTTTAAATAATAACGTTAATTTTTTGGTCAATCCAAACCAAATTAAGGGAAAATAATTTTCCCGAAATACAAGCCCAACCTATTAAGACTTCTACTTGGGGTTTCCAAGAAATTCTTTGAAAATGACCCACTTATCAATTAGATTGTACTTTTCAACCCTACTGGATTATTATCAAATTCCATACCCAATATTTCCGCAACTGTGCCCCATTGTAGCCTTTTTCAAAGGAGGTTGAAATGCATATTGTAGCTTTTCTACTCAGTTTCGGAGGAAGTTGGTATCTATCAAAACCAAAAAATTAAAAAAAAAAATTGATTGTCATGTGACAATCAATTAGACAATTCAATCGAAGAGTTACTATCAACTGGGACAATTTAAATGTATATACAAGTACACAAATTTAATATGAGAGATAATTTTATGTTTGGGATCAAAGTGAAGGTAATCTTCGATAAGAACGTAAGCGCGTAAACTAATCATGATAGTAGCAATTTCTAACTTAGTGAACCATAATGGGACAAAAATTTCAATTTTAACCAGTCTTGGTTATGGTATGGAATTTAACGTTAATAACACTTGTATTTATAGACAAAAACCAATAACTTTTTTTTAATAAAACTGTAATAATCTCAGTAGAAAATACTTTTAGTTTTTTTGTGAATGGAAACACTCTAATGCGAGCTTTATTTATGATAGGATAATATTTTGATAGGAGTAATGTTATAAATAAGCTAAAGTAATCACATGATTAAAAGAATTAAGATTAACATTCCTATCATCATAACGATTTTGCGGTCCATAAGCAATAGGAAAGTTAAAAAACTAAAGATTCGTCACCAACTTTTTTAATTAAATGTGATAAATCATCTATAAATTAAATTTTCTTTCTTAAAAGCTAAAATTAATTAAGATTTAATAAATTTTTTAAAAGTAAGTGAAAAATATGAAACCAAATTGAGTTTGGAAGTACGGTTATACGTAAAGATAATAGTAGCATCCTTACAACATCTATTTAAAAATGATATCAATTAATCATGTGTTATCGATTAATCATCTGTGAGAGGAAGAAATTAGTACTTACCACTCATTTAATGTAATTTCGATGATTGTTCGGATCAATTCAGTTGAATTACTATTTATATAATAAAAAATTTTATTTAAATTTAATTATAAATATTAAATATTTTTAATTTTTAATGTTAATTTAAATAATTATATTAATTTTAAGGCAAAATAATTTTCCCAATCTACAAGCCCAACCTATGAAGACTTCTTATTCGGGTTTACTGCAAGAACTTCTTTGAAAATGACCCACTCATCTGTTGGATTATACTTGTTCAACCCTGCTGAGTTATTCTTAAATTCCATACCAATATTTCCACAACTATGGCCCATTGTAGTTTTTCGACCAATTTTTGGAGGAAGGTGGTATGTATATTGTCATGACCAGTTGATGTCTACATTTTTGTCTAACATACTGCATTATTATTGAGGAGACCTTGACTTTGCTCTCAACCATAGAATCAATCCTTTCAATTAAAATTTTAAAAATGACATCATTTAAAAATAATATCATTGTTTTTGATAAACATTTGTTGCTAACATTAAATTCCATACCAACATTTACGTCTAGCTAGCAAGGGAAGTTTTGCCCCATTATAACTTCGTGGAAATTGCTATTGTCATTATCAATTGACGCTCCTGCATCCTTATCAAAGATTACCTTGACTTTAGCCTCATCCGTGAAATTATCCCTCATAATTTATACATTTACATATAGTATTACATTTATCCCAAATAAGAATATCTCGTCCCATGACAATCAATTTGTCTTTTCTTTGATGCATAAACAATAAAGAAAGTAAGTAAAAAGAAAAAAAGATAGGAAAATCGATAGAAAATAGAAAAAGGGAGTGGTCTATAATTACTCCACCGATTAATTTTTTTAAAAAAGAATATTTCATTTGAATTTACACAATAATTTATAACTACCATAAATTTAAATGAAGAAAAAAGTTCAAATAATAAATAAAATAAAATTGCAATCCCAACAAAATAATTTTCTACTTGTCTTTTTTACGGCAAGAATCTCTAAATATGTACATAAAGGATATTTATAAACAACAATGATAGTACATACTTTAATAAAATAATAACCGAATGAATGTAATATGCCATATCCGTCCTGCTTTTGCCTATGAAATTAAATAAAATAAACATCGTATTCGTATCCTCGCTTCTTACATATGTATATCCCATTCAGGTTAATCAATTAATATGAAAGCCATTCTATGAATTAGATATTTCAATCTCTAATCTCTTTAGACTAGCAATTGAGAAAAGAATTGTTACGATAAGTCGTTATACGAGTAACAAAAATGCATGATTTCATTACACGAAATAAGAAGTTTTTTTTAGCGTCTGAAGCGTTAGAAGTCCAAATTATCTTTACAAAAGACTTCTTATAACTTGAATACTCATAGTAATTTGTTATATTTTAATTATTTAGACTCTGCGTAGTTAATATTTTTTTCTTTGTTCTTATTATTTGTTATTTGTTTTTAAAAAATATAAAATATATTTCTGTATAATATGGATATTAATGGACATAAGTTATATATATCTATTACACTGGCAAATATATTTATGAATAAATTATGTTGTTCATTTAATTAGATTAATAAATTTAATGTTTTAAATTGAAGTTTATTTCGCTCTTAGAATTATCATTGTTAATAAAATAGATATTATTATATTAGTATTAGCGTATATTAAGTTATTTAAAAAATTAAAAAAATCTAAAATCATTTTAATAAAAAATTATTAGCAATAGATTGTATGATTTTATTATTTATTTTTATTCTTTTTTGTGGTTTTGTCAGTTTAGTTTTGAATTTACAAGGAACTTGTTCTCTCCTTCGGTAGTTTTTAGCTAGTTTCCGTCCACTTGATTAGAACTTTTAGACTTTACAAGTAATATTAATAAAGTGACATAAACTCTTACGTATAATAAAAAAACTAGTTAAAAAAATTCTTAGCTAGTCACCTACAACTATAATTATTTATTTCATCGTTCGATTTTAGCTTTCGATCATATCAAAGTAGTTAGTAGCCATTTAACTTGAATCCGCAAGAATTCATCTTGATAGTGAATTATAAGTGAATTATGGTTAGCAGAAAATGAAATCAAATTTTGAAATATATTTATTCATACTTTCCTCTTAAATGTTAAAACGTATCTTAGAGTAACAAAAATATTAAAGAGAATTGTCTTGTCTTCTATATTTCCTTATCATCATCATCATCATCATCATCATCATCATCATTATCATAATAATAATAATAATAATAATAATAATAATAATAATAATAAAACTCAATAAGCTTACCCATTTCGTTCTTTAATTATTCAGCATAATAGAACATTTTGCTTGTTTATTGGCCTTAAAATTTTAAAGAGTTATAGGCTTAGATTAACATTCCTTTTATTAATTATCAAAAAAGAAAAAGGAAAAAAACATTCTTATTATCATAATGATTTTATGATCACTAAGCCTTAGGAAACTTAAAAAATAAAGAGTCAGTCACCAATTTTTTTTATTAAAAGCAATTAATTATTTATAATTTTTTTAAAACTAAAATTAATTAGGATTTAATAAAATAATATTTCGAGGTCTGAAAAAAATTATTAAATCAAGTTGAGTTTAAAAGTACAATTATGCCTAAAGATAATGTTAACATCTGCAAAACATCTATTCAAAAGTAATACCAATTAATCATTTATGTTACCAATTACTCAATTGTATCAAAAAGAAATTAGTACTTCTTATTTATTTAATATAACTCTGATGATATTTAACATTACACCCTCGGCTATAGACTAGTTTAAGAGGTGAGTAATCTGCTCAACCTAAAAAGCTTGGCATATTAGGTCGGGTCTTGGTAAGCATTTCAGTAATCCGATCGATCAGGTCAAATTACTATTTATATAATAAAAAATATTTTTTATTTAAATTTAATTATAAACATTAACATTAATTTTTTTATATTATTTTAAATAATAATATTAACTTTTGAATCAAACTAAACCAAAATAAAAAAATAATATTTTCAAACCACAACTTAGCTGAGCCTACGAAAGTCTTCTACTTTGGGGTTTATTGCAAGAAATTCTTTGAAAATGTCCGACCCATCTATTGGAATTTACTTTTTCAACCCTGCTGGGATTGTTATCTAATTCCATACCAATATTTCCACAAGTATGCCCCATTGTAGCTTTTCTGCCAAGTTTCGGAGGGAGGTGAAATTTATATTATCATGACCAGTTTGATGTCTACACTTTTGTTAGCATACTGCATTATTATTGAGGAGATCTTGACTTAGCTGTCAACCATAAAATCAACCTTTTCGAATATAATTTTTTCATTATATCTTTGCTTGTATATTTTTAAGTTTTAATTTAATTAAGCAAAGAGAAAAATTATTATAAAGCTAATAAATAATGGGACCATTTAGATGCAGGAGTAGGCTCTGCGATCCATCACCATGGTTAACATTTGCAAGCATAGAAACATTTTGAAGAATTGCAGAACCTAATCCACCATGCTTAATATTTTTCTGGTGTTGGTGTAAATTTAGTTCCCTTTGATAATATTTTATTAATAATGGTAATTCTAAGAACGAAATAAAATAAAAGTTAAAAGAATTAAATATATTATTATTATTATTTACTCATAAACTACATAATTTATTCATAAAATATATTTGCAAGGGTATTTGATAACTGATCCACTAGTTTTAAATATTTATATATAACTTGTGTCTATTTTCATCCATAATATAAAAAATATATTTTATATTTTTTATAAGGCAAACAGAAAAGTGTTAACTAAATGTAGTCTAAATAATTAAAATATAAAAAATTAATACAAGTAGTCAAGTAATAAGAAGTCTTTTGTAATGATAAATTGGTATTCTAATGCTCAAAATGCTCTAAAATCATCGTATATGTATGGGCATAGCGTCTTTTTATTTGATATAATTGTACACTGTCTATAATATATTTTTTACTGACATATAATGTGTTATTAACATTATTTTTCTTTTTGTCTATATAAACATGCGTTATGTAAGTTTTCTTAAGAGCTGGTGGTGATAGCTGTTTTTGTGTTTATTTTTATTTTCTCTCTTTTGCGGGTTTCTCAGTTTAGTTTTGAATTTGCAGGGAACTTTATTCTTTCCATTTTTTAGTTTTTAGCTATTTTTTTTTAATTTTTTGATCGCTTGATATTATAATATTTTAGTTTTGAAAAAAAAAATACCAAAAAAATATAATTGGAAAAAATTTAATTAAGAGGGTCAACTTTATGGTTAACATCTAAGTCAAGGTCTCCTAAATAATAATGCCAGTCTAGACGTCAACTAGTCATGAAAATATACATTCCACCTTCCTCCGAAACTTGATGTCAAACATCTAAGTCAAGGTCTCCTACATAATTTCTCCCTTAAGTTGTGGAAATATTGGCATGGAATTTAACAAAAATCCCAGCATAGTTGGCAGAACAAAACAAAATACCAATAGAAATATTAAGTCTAAAAAAAAAACTTACAACTATTTTTTAAATATACTTTTTTTGTATCCAAATATGATCTTATTCTTTGATTTATATCCAAATAAGCCCTTATTTCATACGAAATATTGATTTTAATTTAAGGGTTTATTTAAGTATTAATTAAATGTTAAGAACTTATTTGGGTACAACTTAATGGTTTTCTAATATAAATTAAAGAGTTATTTTAGTATAATAAAAATATAGAGGTTTGTTTAGATAAATGATAAAATTCCAAAAAAAATTTTCTTATCTTAATTTTTTGTTATCAATGTTAAGTATATATTTTTCCACATTGATGTTATAATTAAGATATAGTGTTTTTTATTATCAAAGATTGTCTGAATACTTTTCCCCAAAGAGATATACAGGAAGCCTTTTGCAAAACTAATTTGCTTTGTGTTATGAAATTTGACAAACTCCACGTTTTTGGGCCGAACCATTTATTAGGTGTTAAATTTCAGATCAAACATTCTTTTTCATATAAGTTGATGTAAAAAAAGAGTGGTTTTAGGCTAAGCTTAACCTGGATTACCTTATAATGAACCCATTACATTATTAATGGTTGCATAGGTCATAACAAAATTTGAACGAATGGACCACTAGTTGAAATCTGGATCCAACTTACACGAATCCAATGGTCTGATTTTATCCAGCTAATTTGCAATAACATGGTAGGAAATATTATAAAGATTTATATTTGATTTAGTGATAGCGTACATACAGCTAGCGAATTAGATGATGCTATTTCATTAAAAATTTTAGATATAGGCACTATCGATGTATAGATATGTTAAAAGTCTTCTAATAAGATAACATTATATATACACTATTAATGTATCAAATATATTCAGCAAACAAGTGGACTTTTTCAATGAATTTCTAAGAAACAGGGTTGCATTCTTTTACATTTACTAGTATATAAACCCCAAGAGTGTGGTGCTGTCAAACCTATAGCATCAGAGTTATATTATTAAGATCTGAAATTGAGAGTGTGCACTAATTAATTGA
>JBBYHM010000012.1:8249835-8272401 GCA_038381775.1 Adansonia rubrostipa
ATTAAAACACGTACAAAACATAGTTTGCCGACAGCCTCCTTAAGAAAGAAGAAAAAAAAATTACAAGGCACCATGGAAGTCAAAAGTTTCTAAAGATTTTCAACTTCAACCCCCTAATATTTGATATTGGAAGTCATTCTTTTCGAAAACCGAACATAAAGAAAGATTATCCTGTTTGAAAGTTTAACAAATTAAAAAGAAAAAAAAAACAGATATTGTTAAAGAAACTTCAAAGTGATTTCCTACAAGAGTCAACCATCGGATTCTCAGCCCTCCAACCAAGAACTGCCTTATAGTCTTAAAGACGATTCAACGAACACGTTCTAACTAGAATAAAAAAGACACTATGGAAAGTTAGAAACAGACGCTTTTTTGAACACCAAATCCTCCATTTTAACAACCATGCGAAGAACAAACAAACAGTTTTTAAATTGCTTTATAACGATAAAAGCTAGCTTACGTTACTTCTATTTTTTATTTTTCTTATATATTCATGTTAAATATTTATATTCAATATTCATTTAAACATAGATACAAAAATATAATTCTTATAGACTTTCTGTAAATATAAAAATATTTTAAAAATATTAAATATACTCGTATCGAAGAAATATATGTATCCCACGTTGCCTTATAAGCTAGCTATTCGTCAATGAATCTACTTGAAGATCTTAAGAAAAGCAGTGATGGAATGAAAGAAACAAATTAACAGAACAAAGTAGTTAACAGTAATACTAGCTAGTAAAATTTTCATAAATTTAACCAGAACACCATAAAAGATTCTGACTTTCAGACAGATACCAGTCCTTTTATATCCCAACAATTACAACAAAAAACAGTAAGAATAATAATGATAGAATGAAAACAGGGAAAAAAAGGGTCCAAGAAATTAATAACAACCCGAAAAGAAAATTTTTTTTCTAGAAATCCCAAAGAATGGGACTGACGTGAATCAGACTCGCTCGTAGTCATATGGAATACAGTGAGCGGCAAACGGTGTTTGCTTTTCTCGAAAACGAGAAACTGTAAGTAGAAATAAAGAACAAGTTAACGCTAAAGAATACAAAAAGAAAGTCCTTTACTTTGTCTTTTCGAAAACAAGGGTCACGAGATTCAATGCCGTGGATTTCTTCCCAATACCCTCCTCGATGAAAAGAAAAGGAATTTATTATACATATTCATGTCCATGTTCCCTTCCAATAAGAGACACTTAACTCAGCTTTTAACAGAAAAAAAAAAAAAAAAGGGAAGAAAAGAACACAGAATTGGAAAACAAGAAATCAAAGGAAACCCTTTGCTTTATTATTTTCACCTGTAACGACGATCATAAGGAGAAACAATGAATCTCCTGAGCTTAACTCTACGGTTACTTCTAGCTCCAAGCGAAGGGAGTATCCCAGTTGATAGACTGTAATGGCTACTCTCTCTTGACAGATGCTCTATCTCTTCTTGCCCGCACACTGATACCCGAAACATGCCTCAAAGTTTCCGATATCCCCTTCAAAACTCTCTTCCCCCTATCTATTCCTTTGAATAAGCTCGCCATTCTAGTTCTAGCGTCCTTACATATATAGGCGCAAAAGCTTTCCTTTTTTTTTTTTTTTTGGTGTTTTGCCTCACGCGTAATAATAATTCGATTCGAATTAGATTTAAAAAATTTTATAATATAATATTTTAAATTTTAAAAATTAAATCGATTCGAATCGAGTTTTATTAGATCGAATTACAAAAATTTAATTTATAAATTTTTTTAAAATATTAAATAAAAATATTTTTATAATATGTTTAAGCTTTATATTAATATAAAAATAAAATATTAATTTTTATATTATAAAAAATTAAAAATTAATTAAATATAAATAAAAATAAAATTTTACTTTATTCGAATGATTATAATTTTTAATTTAAGATAAAAATTAAATTAAACTAAATATACACATTAATATCTAAATCAAAATCAAATCAAACTTAATAAAATTCTAATCAATAACAAATCAAATACTATAATTCAAATTGATTTCTATTCTCTTAAATTTTTTCTCATCCCTGTTTCACGTAAATGAAAACTTTTTTTCTTTTTCCGTAGATCTTGCTACAGTTAACTTTTTCCTTTATCGGACAGTGGAAAACTTTTTTTTTTGGCCAATATTGTCCTATTTTTGGGAACTTTAGTTTTTTCCTTCCTCAATCCCGTTTTCGATTTTCAATGCTCTTTTTCTTATTGTCCATTTAAGACAATTTGAGTAAATGGGGTCCGCTTCTACCTCTTCTCTTAATTTTCTTTTTTTTAATAATAATAATAATAATAATATGATTTATTTTGAAATATAAACTAAAAAAATTAAGAAATTATTTTAATGCATTATTTTAACTTAATATTCAAGAAAAAAATAACTTATTATTTTATTTTTTTCTCTATTTAAATATCGTCTTAATTCAATGGACACGAATTAGCATTTCTCAACTAAAAATTATAAACCAAAATTCTTGGTTCATTATAAATTGAGTGGAAAGTTCATTACTATTTAAAATTCATTTTCACACAAAAATAAATGTAAATATAAAAAAATTGAAGAAAAGTATCAAATTAATTTTTAATAATTAAATATTAATTTTTATTTATTATAAAATAAAGACATTAGTTTTTTATATTTAAAAGATTAATGAATACATAAAAGAGTAATGACAAAATTTTTTTAAAAATAAAATCATTATAATTTACTTAAATTCATGTAATGTTCAATTCGATATTTTAGCAAAAACAAAAAGAAAAAAAACTAAATAATTAAATTCAATATTTTAAAAATTTTAAAAATCAAATTATTTATACTTATGAAATTAGCATATAATCTTGAAAGCACGGACACAAATCTGCAATTAAGGTACGAAATGATGAAACTAGAATATTTTTCAAAATAATTAAGACATCAATTAAACATAACACGATAATATAAATTTTTTATATATAATAATATGCAATAAAATATAAAATTAATACTTATTAATTAAATATTATGCAAATAACCTTTTAATTTTTCAAAATTAATTTCGAACTTGAACCTTATAAAATTCATTAGACTAGATAGCTCTAGAGTTTTCATTCTTGTCTGATTTTACACTTGCCTTTTGTCTTCTTTCACTCTCTTTCTCAATTCATGTTATACACTTACTTTGGTACTTTGCTTTTAACTCCAAATCTTTCCAACATTCAACTCTCCGTTTTTGTTGTTTCTCTTTCTTTTTCTTTTTTTTTTTTCCTTCAATCAATCAAGCATTTGTTTTTAAATATGGGATTTTATTTATTATTGAATTTTATATTATAAAATGTAAAAATAATAATAATAATAATCGTATGTCTAGCCATGCTTGGATGAAAACGTGTCATATATCATATCTTCTTAAGACCGTGGCCTTTGGTGGGTAGTGGGTGGGAAGGAGGTTATAAGAAAGTAATGATCTCATAAATTCGGCTCCGTGGTAGTTACCGTAAAAATTTGATATTATATAGAACCATAAATACTAATTTATAATATATAATTTAAAATTACTTTAAATACTTTAAAAAGGATAAATTTAACTTTTTTTTTTATAAAAATTAATTATTGTTAAATTTAATTGCTATTTAATCACTATTTCATGGTAATTAAATTTTATAAAAAAAAGTCAAATTTATGATAATTTAATCGTAATTACTTTTATAAAAAATCAAAATAATTACTATTAAATTCCTATAAATTAATCTTTTATTAAAAAAATTAAAATTTTCCTTTTAAAATATTTAAATTAAAATAATTTGCATTCCTAATTAAGCTATGTCAAAATTCATAATAACTACCGCAAAATGGAATTAATGGAACATTACTTGGCTACGAGGTGGAGAAGAGAAACTTCTCTTTTCTTTCCAATTTTCAAAGTTCAAACTCACCCCATGCGCGTGACGCCACTTTCCGTGAACTTCTTGCACCCAAACTCTTAAAGAGTCACGTGTAGTCACGTGAAAGGGAATTCCAACCATATTTATTGCTTCATTTAGTAAATTCAGAGTTAATTTAGCTTTAATTTTGCATGCCTTGAGTGGATTACGTTGGTTGGTGATTAAGTGTGGCCGAGCCTTAACACCATTAAACGTAATTTAGGATGTAACATTGATTGATCGAATGATGACACATGGCAACACGATGGTATAGAAATTTGCATTGTCTACTCTATTTCTATTTCCATTTGTTTCCCTTTACCATTTAGCACCTTGCTGTTTAAAGCTCAAAAGTTTTTCAAACGATTTGGTTAGGTAATCTTTGTCTCTCTTCTTTTTCTTCTTCTTCTTTTTATAATATCCGTCACATAATTTGATATTTTACTTCAAACGACGTTAAGTAATTACGATAAAATAAAAATAATAATTAATTATGTTATAACATATGGTATAGTGATTTTAAAAAGTCAAAATTTTATTTTTTCTAACGGTGTTAGAGTAAAGTATCAAATTAATTAACGAACTATAATATAGGTACCAAACTGAAAATAAAAATTTATAAAGTACGTAAGTAAAAAAAATAGTATAGTTTAGGACCTTTTTTATTTAAATATTTTGTTAATGATTGTTTTTACAATATTTCTAAAAATTAATTAATATATTATTTATAAAAAAGAATAATATTGTATTAAATACAAGTACAATAATTAAAAATTTTGTTCATTATTATTAATATATAAAATAAAAATATTATTATATATAATAATTTTAAAGAGTAGCTTAATTAGAAAAATCTTTGTTTAGTATTAAAAGAATGCCACTCATGAATCTCATAAAAGTTGAACTGAATCTTAATTTCTGTTGGAATGCAAGCCTTTTCAAACGGTTGAAAAATCAATGTTAGTGCCCTACCATCAACCAAATCTCAAATCACCATAATAAAGCTAATAAATTATATAACTACCTTTGATTACTTTAATTATACGTGAAAGATTCAATTGACATTTACATTAATACCGATTAAAGAGAATTTAATTATTATTTTTAAAAAATTATATTTAATACATTATTTTTACTAAATTCAAAAATTATTTTTTTATTACTGTTTTTTTTTAAGATAAGGATCAATTTACACCGTAAAAACTAATTAATTATACATACTTTCGTAACTTTATACATTGTTGATATTAAAATAAATTGACTATTAGATTTAATAATATAATTACATACGTCGCACACGTAAAATTTTGAATCAATTAGATATCTATATTATATCTGATGAGAATACTATTTTTTAAGGGTTAAAAATTTTTCTAGGAAAGAGTTAAAAATTTTTAATTTTACTGAAAAAGTTACGTGCACAATTTACGTAAATAAAGCGTGAAACGCAACGATTAGATTAACTAAACAAGTATAAATCATGTAAAAAATTATAAATAAAACTAAATTAGTTTTACCAGCTTTTTATAATTTCGTGTACGATTGATTTCTTAATAAATTGATAATTAAATTTAACAATATGATTGCAATCATCGTGAATTCCTCCTTTTTTAAAACATAATTTTAATCAAATATACTAACATAGATTAAAATTTTTTTTACATAAAAGTCCGTAAGAGTACTATTCTTTAGAGCTGTTCATAGGGTCAAGTCAGCTTGAACATTAAATATTGAAGTAAAAGTTTGACTTATTTTTTATCAAAACCTATATTCTTTAAAATATCATACGAACTTAAATAGATAACCTTCGAATAATTCTAGTGTTCTTTCGGATGCCATCCAAGTCCATTCCCATCATCCCAAGGAGTGAAATAACTCTCAAGTCTCAACTACCATGGACGTAGACTTTTACCTTGCATTAACTAACACCCCCATGCTTTCAATTTGACAATTCAGATATTCAAATTTGGTGAGAGACGCTTGCTTTGAATCTGCCTTAGTTTAGAGGTCCCCATTCCCTTCCATTTATAATTTTAAAAAAATGGCCATTTGTCAACATTGTTGAGCTATGAGTGGCATTTTCGCCTCATGCACTCCAATGCATTCCGCATTTTGGAATGGCTTTTCAACGCATAAAGAATGGCTTAAAAAAATTGCCAAAGAATTAGCTTTGTTGGTAAATAAATCTGTCTTTGCATTATGTGGATTATTCCAAATTGGATCAGATATAAATAGGGATTTTGCAATTAAGACTAATTTAAATTATTATTCATTTAATAAAAAATTTTATTTAAATTTAATTATAATATATAAATAAATTTTTAATATTTTTAAATAATAAAATAAATTTTTAGGTTTGGACTAGATTCTGATGAGCAAAAATAAAATGCTTTTAGCTCATAGCCGATGAATTTGATTCATAAACATTTCTATTAGAATTGTTTCGTCAACTACCGTTTGGTTTTTGTGAAGAGCCATTAGAAAATAAAATTACTAGATCAATGTAGAAAGTAGATTCTGAAAATTACCCACCAAATAATATATGAAAGTGTCACTAATCATTACCGGAAGAGAAAAATGCTAAAACTTCCCTGTCAAAATCGAAGGTCGTGGAATTAGAGGTAGATTTATTAACAGACGAGGTTATTCAAAGTTTATTTAAAATTTAAAAAAAAAATTAAATAAAAATATTAAATTTAAAAAATAGATTTGAGTAAAAAAAAGTTTATATTTTATTTTACTGTTATTTAAAATATTTTTATGATGAAAGTCATACTATGTATTTTTAAAATAATATAATAAAAATTTTAATAAAAATATATATTTATTAAAAATTAAACTAAAATCATATTAGAAAAATATATAATAAAGATGGGTATAAATGAGTTAAGACTTTTCATTTATAAATATATATATAACTTAAAAAATGCTTGTTAAATCACATATAATAATCATAATTGTTATAATCGAATCTGATATTGATTAGGTCAAAGTTTCTGATCTTGAATTAATTAATAAAAATGTTGAGTCCTTTTAGTCAATGTTGGCGTAAAAATTATATTTTGTAAACTATTATAAATAAAACTATAAACTATATAAATACTTTTGCTAAATGTGTAATTTAAAATTTATGATATAAGAATTAGAAATATTCTTTATTATTTTAAAATTAGAAAAAACCTAAGTTTAGAATGAAGTTTTTTCTTTTTTTTAATGTTTTTATTATCAGTTTTTCCAAAAACAATATTTTTTTAATGAAAATGATAAAAAAGAATTATTAATTAGTATACAAATTTAAGTTAGATGTGAATTAAATATTATTTTTAATTGATCTGAGTCAATAATGAATGGTTTATTTTTATAAATCGAATGAGTTAATCTAATTTTTTTAAGTTGGATGCAAAAATTATTTCATTAAAAAAATTAATCCAATTTAAGAATTGGGTTATCAAATTAACTGGCTTGATCGCCAACCCGATCCTAAATTAGTAACTATACATAACACAACATAACCTGCTTTATCTCTCACTACCATACCTACAATCGCAACACAAGAACCAACATCAAACATTCTAAAAACAATAACTATTTATAGTAATTCTTCCACGATAACCCAAAACAAATCAAGTTATCGACGAATAAAATTTTAAAAACATTAATTAAGTGACCATTATGAAAAGTTATTGCGAATATAACAAGATCTCGATATTTTTAGTCATTGTAAACTTGGATTGCTAAAAGCCCATCTTCTTGTGGTGATACTTAATATTTAATTTACATCTAAATATACCTCTTAATCTTTAATTTTAATTTAAGTATTTTCTTAACTTTTAATTTATATTTAAATAAACTTTTAATTTAAATTAATTTTTTATTTAAAATTAAAAAAATCTTATATGATTACAAATCAAATAATAAGAACATATTTAGGTAAAATTAAAATATAAGACTTACCATATAAAAAAAAAAGATTAATTTGGCAGTTTATTTAGTATTTTTGCATATGAAATCTATACATTGTGAAGGCTTATTTAAGTATTGAGAATATCTCCAAGATGTACATGTACATTTTTTATGATATCATGACTCATAAAGCATGCATGAATACATTATTAATAGGAAGAAAGTCAACGTATAATTTAAGAAAATCCATACATATAATATATAGTGTGTGTATGTATATATATTTTTATATTCATTCTATTAAAAGAACAGAAAAGAAAATAAATTCATCATGTCAAAAGAGTAAGCACATTAATGGAAGTTTCTCATGGTAATTAAATCACCGCCAAAGTTCTTGCCAGCCACTTAGCAAGAGACATTTCACCTCGATGTTATAATTGATCTGATTGAAGATAGAAGTTGGGACCATGAGAGCCAAACTCATTTCATGTCGATCCCTCCAAATTAGACTTTTTTTTTTTTAGTTTAATTTTTTATTTAAATTTGATTTGAATTAATTTTGGTTTACTTTAATATATTATTTTATTATTTTTAAAAATTATTTTATATTAATATTTATATATTTTTGTTATTAAAAATAAATAATTTAATTTATAAAAATTTTATCAAAATATAATTCATATATAAATAATTTGATTTCTTGGGCAGGTAAAATCTTCCCTTACCGACTTTGACTAATCACCCATAGTCTTGACTACTTGAGTTTACCCAACGATCAAATCCCTTTGTCTATTCGCAATCAGAACTGCCTGGATATTTCATGCCACGCCTGAAAACTTTATCAACAATCGATCATAAATACTGGATAATCATTTTCATTCCATTTTTTTTTCTTCCTAGATACTTAGAATCGGTCCTTTTCACCATTGAAAGAGCGAAACAAGGAAAAAGAGGAAAAAGGGAAAAACCGAAAAGAAAAAGATGCAAAAGTTGAAGGAACCAACTAGTAAATGTGAAAGAAGGAATCACGATACATGTAAAGTAAACAAATAATCAAAAATATAATAATGATTATTAGCACCTAGAAAACATGTAATCTTAAATTAAGCCAAAAGAGTCGCAAAATGTTAATATGTGTACGTTTAAATTTGTGTAAAAAGTCGGGTTACTTATTCAACTCGTATGGTTTAAATTTGAGTAAAATTTTTATAAATTTTGATTAGTTTAATCATGCTTAAATTATTATTTAATAATATTTTTATTTAAATTTAATTATAAATATATCTAAATAATAATATAAAAATAATATTTTAATAAAATAAGTTTTGGAGATTAATCCGTATCTAAGCCGAATTGGACCTGAAAAAAAAAAAACTAAAATGATAATGATGATTGTTAACTATGGCTACAGTATTTTGGCACCTAAAAAACATGTAATGATAAATTAAGCCAAAAGGTTCGCCAAACAAATGATCATATATATACACATTTAAATTTATCTAAAGATCAAATTACTCTTTTGATCGATAGATATCATTGACATAAATTAAATATTAGATAAAATTATTAAAAATTAAGATATATTCAAATATAAATTAACTCAAACTTAAATAAAATAATTAAAAATTTTTAAATTCAATCTAATTCACGAATAAATTTACGACACACCTTCATCTTAAAGAAACTATTGTGTCCCTCATGCTTTTGACTTAATGTAACTAACCATTATAGGTGTAAGGTAAAAATAGGTAATTAACCTTACAAGAAATAACGACATCTGTGGGCCAAACATAGAGACGGCAGTTTGCAACCTGGGAAGGATTTTACTGGTTTCTTGAAAAGAAAACTAGCAATTGCAAAACACACCCAAATTATTGTGGGTAATGATTGTCATCATCTTGTTTGGCCTCCAAACTTTTGAAAACAATCCTGGGTTTTTCCAATGAAATAATCCCAGTTGCCTGCCCATGCTTTTTGAATTAATGTCGGTCGAAAATTCTTGATTCAAACTACTATTTTTTTCAACTTTCAACTGCCATGGAATTTCATTTTCAACTGTATATCCTTTAGTGAAAATAAACAACGGTAAATAGCAGTATTAATTATTAAACAGAAAAGCTAGCTAGTCTCTTCCCTAGCATTCAAGGGAAATCACGAAGTTCATATTTAGAACGTGTCAACTTAATTTCGAGCTATTAATCAAGGACTCTAACTCGAATATAACATTACAAATATTTAAAGATTTATACGTAAAATAATATTATTTTAATTACTTTCATCATATATAAGTAGAGATGAAAAAATTATTACATGTCGAGCTCGAAAAAGGTAACAAACATAAATAATAAAAATGATCAAACAGGATCAAAGTTTTTACATTATATTAAGTACCCGTGTAAATTCAAATCGATTTGATTATAAGTAAAAAATGCTCACCTTAAATATAAAATCATAAAAAATTTAATATATAATTGATGTAACGTAAAATGATCGTAGTAGGTTTTGACCATTGTTTATAATCAGCTCTGGCTCTTTTAAACGACCTGACTTCAAATTTTCTGTGACTTATGGAAGATTATTTGGTTCTTACTATTTACCATAAAAAAAATTGTTTTTTTGACATACTATATTAGATTACATAATAAAAAAAAAAATCGTTTTCAATTCTATAAATTAATGTAATACTATTCGATTCACAATTCAAACACATTAAGACTTTCAAGTTAGGTTTTAAACCGATAAAAGTGCTTTCTTCAAAAATATTTACCATGCATTTACAAAAATGTTTGTAAAGATTAAAAAATTAAAAAAAAAATCATTTTCACCTTGTGCTTTATTCGGAAAAAAAAATTCATGCCTCACTTATACTTCTAAACTTTCATTATATTTGTTATAAAATTAAATACTTTCGTCCATATAATATTTAAACCTTATATCATTATATTGTATTAACATTCTTTTACGAGAGTTATCTTCTTTTTTCTAACAGTCAGATCACATGACAATAAAAACATGAGATAAAAATAGATTTAACCCAAAAAAATTATTCAAATAATATTATCATATTGTGTATAAAATCATAAATATTGCAATTTGGCTTTAAAATTGTGAGAATGCAACGGTCTGCAGGAGTATAATACAATTATTGACATAACTGTAAAAATTTTAATTTCTAAGTACTCGAAAAACAATGAAATACATGTTGGGATGAACCCTCCCTCCCCACCCCCCGAATGAAAATCGCAGCCCTACTATGATAAAGACGTTTTTTAGGCATCAAATTCATTAATGGGACATTAATTTACTTACGATGCAAAATGGAAACAGGGTACGTCTGAAAGTTTTCTCCAAGAAAATGTTATACATAATGCCTGACAATACAAATGAAGTCGGCCTCAATCATAGAACTCTAGCCCCATTAGGGATAAGGAAGTAAAAATATATATATAATTAAAATGAAAAGTTATTTATATCCGTAAAATCGATATATTCTTCTGAATTAGATTTGTTCATATATATAAGTCAAATTTAAGCGAATTTAAAAAAAAAATTAATAGATTTTATGATTAATCGAATTTGATTTTGATTTGAAATGTTGGTGAAATATTGTGCTTATATTTAATTAAAATTATAGGAACTTTTGTTTAACTTTTGTGGTTGTTGGCCGACGGAGTGAGAAAGCCATGTGAAAATGCATTGAACTCTTTCGGAGTTAGGACGATTAATCACCATGTGTATAGATAAAAGGCTGTCAAACCCACAATTCACGCTCAAAAAGCTAAAGCTACCAAGTCCAAAACTCTACATATAATTTTTATCCATGGTCAGCCGCTCGACACCATTCAGTGCTTTGCCGACTCATGGAAAAATGAAATGAATTTGGAAAGATTCCTTAATACAATAGCTTTGGAAATTCTGTCCTGCTGCCGCTGCTTTCCTTTTTATTTTTAATTAAGCAAGGGCATGGTTTTAATAGTAGATATAATCACATGAATAATTCACTTCATTTTTATTTAAATTTAATTATAAAAATATATAAATATAAATATTTAAATAATAAAATAAGCAATCAAATTAGTTTGGGTTTAAGTAAAAAGATGGAAAAAATTTAAACTACGGCATGGTTCAACACGATCAAGTCTACAAACCAGCATGCGGTAGCTATGGCCTCAAAGGAGGAAATGACCCACTTTTGGTTCAATATAAAGGAGTAATCGATTGGCAAAGCTAGCTTAAGTCTAAACCACTGAATTTGGGAAAGGGGTTGGGGGGGGTTCATTAGTGTTTTTTGGTTCCTTTAGACTTTAGGAAACAATATTAGGTTATCACATGGGTTAAGATAGGCATGCATGCAGAAGAGTACCATATTAATTGGATTGATACAAGTATTATTCCTTGGATGTATATCTGCTTTATCTTAAAGGTGGATTCTTTGCCATGTTTGAATTTGAGGAGAAGGGAATGAAGGCAAAATTGATGGTATAATTACTACGTATAATTAATCAAAGAATTCTATTATTGAGTGTTCTAAGTAGATCTATTTAAGAGTTAAGTAATCGTTTAATTCGTATTGGGTTAGATTTGGATATGAGATTTAATAATTCAGAACATTTCGAATCATTATCCATCTAATAAAAAATTATTTCAATTTAATTAAAAATGTATAAATATTTTTAAAAAATAGTGAAATGAAACTACGAGTCAAACTAGGGTAAGAAATTTCTAAAATTTATGCCACGACTTAGGCTCTGTTTAGACAGACAGTGAGATTGGTTCTGATGGGATTGAAAATAGTAGTGACAGTTATATTAATTACTATAACGGTAAAATTATATATTATAGTGGTGGGATTAAAATTAATTATTGGATATATGTTTTTGAATCATTGTTCATCTAATAAATATTATATAAATTTAATTAAAAATGTATAAATATTAATATAACAAATAATATTTAAATTTTTTAAAAATAGTGAAATGAAACTACAAATCAAACCAGGGTAAGAAATTTGTAAAAATTCAAGCCACAACTTAGGTTCTGTTTGGATGAGTGATGAGATTAGTTTCAATAAGATTAAAACAATGGTAGCAGTTAGATTGATTACTATAAAGGTGAAATTAGATATTTTAACAGTGAAATTAAAATTAATGGTGAAATATATATTTAATTTCAATTGCAGAGCTACGATTAAATGTGTATATATGACAAATAATTTAAATTTATTTAAATAATATTTATATAACATAATAAAATATAAATTAAAAATATACTAATGTTAAATAATAATTAAAAATTATATTATATTAAAAATAACTAATTAATTAATTAAATGATATTGTCAACAAAAAAATATTAAAATTATATTTACATTAAATAATAAAATATAAAATAAAAATATATTTGTATTTATATTAAACAATAATTAAGAAGTATAATTATATTAAAAATAAAATTATTAAAATTATATTATATAAAAATAAATTAAAAAATAGTGGAGTGAGACAAAAGGAGATTTCCTTCCCCTACTGGGGGTCCACCCCTCCAGTCTAAAGGGAGGGGTCAATGCCCAAATGCACCCCTACTGGACTGTTGGTTTCAATAGGGGGAATTCCCTTCCCCACACCCCACCCCGCAAAAAAACAAAAATTGTTGGGAGCCGCCGCGCTAGAGCTACGGTGGATTCCAAACGAACCCTCAGCTGGCCTTGCACCCTTGCCCGTAAATAGATTTAAATTTTATGAACTCTTTTAAAGCACTATATATAATAATAAATTATTTTATTTATTAAAATTATAAAAACAGTCATCAACGTTACATTTCTTATAATATTATTTTTATTATACATAGTTTATTATGTAATCTTAAAAATTACTTTATGCACATTTTTCCGCAAAATCTTTAATCGAGCGCAAGTTTACAAGAGAAGGAGGGGAAAAAGGTGTTTTTCTTGCAAAACATGGTATAATAAGAGTGAGGCCTACTGGAATGATGATTGATTCAGTAAACGAGTTAAGAAAGCATTATTAGGCATTGCAAAATTGACTTTTAAACACGGTTCCTCTGCCAAATTGCCACTGCCGACCGAGTGCCTAATATCTTGGAATTAGAAGCATGAGTTAGAGCCTGATGTCTTAATCAGATTGTCTACATCTAAGAATATTAAATATAATATGATTATATAATATGTATATAATATAATATAAAAAAATAATATTAATATAATATTAAATTTATTAATATTTTAAAATTTATATAATATAAATTATTAATATATTATAAGTATAAAATATTTTATAATTATTAATATATTTTAATTTATATAAATATAAAATATTTTAAATATAATTATAATATAATAAAATATATAAATATATTATGAATATAAGAATTAATGGGTTGTCTCTATAGTACCACAATAAATAGGCCCACTTTCAGTGTTTAACACTAGAGGGGACCCTATGACTTTCTTTTTGGACAGTCTAGCTTAAGGTATATTGATTTATTTTCGTCTTTGTCACAATACAATACAATTGAATTTTTTTTTTTGGTTTATCTAAAATATAAAAAAGGAAGATTCAATGTTCGAGCCCACTTTTCTTGTTTTGGATGGGCCCTGAGAAATTTGACAACCTTGGACAAGTTTGTCTTTTTTTCGGCCGATCAATCAAGCTTGTCTTGTCCTCTTGAGAAGTTTGCAATGTGTTGGTCTTGCATGTGGGTTTTGTGGGGGCAGGTGGTCACGGATTGCATTCGATTTTGGACCCCAATGGTTCTTGGAAGTTGCATCGCAATCCAAGTTGCCATGTGCTAATTAAATGAAATTGACCATGCAAGGTACAACCAATCTCAAAGTCAAATCTCCGTTTGGGAGAAGATTCCCATTATTTTCTTAAAAATTTATATTTCTAAGGTTTAACTTGTGTTATAAAGAAACTTTTTTTTTGCCCAAATTTATGTTTTAAACTAATTTTTTTATCTAAATCTTTTTCGAACATACAGTTAAGTTTAACTGTTTAATCGAACCTTAAATAAGTGTAATTCTCCCTTTTATTTTCTTGGTGACATGATAAGTCTTGTTTTTCCTTTAAAAATGAATTCTGGCATGAAAGGATAGTAAGGTCTAAGATTAAGTTTATCCTTTTGTGGGATAGTAAGGTCTATGATTCATTTCTCTTATTCTCTCTTGAATACTCAAATATTTAAAAAATAATAATAATAATAAATAAAAACTTCACAAAATCAAAGCATTCACATATATTCTTAAATTTCATTCCTATCAATCAATTAAATCAATAAATATGCATTTACTATTTTAAAACAATGAGGTATATATAATATAATATACATATTTACTATTATTATAATTTCAAGTACTAGAATTTAATAGGATATCAGATAAATTTTATAATTTATATATTTATGTTATATTAAATTATTTTCAAATATTATAATTATAAATATTTTATATTTATATAAATTTTAATATATTAATAATTTATATTATAAAAATTTTGATAAATTCTTAAAATCATATCTTGCTTCGAATATCATATTGAGATTGGTATAAAATCAGATATCTAACCTAACCGAAGGAATTTATGGATACTATACCAAACCAATTATTGTCAAATTTTTATCGCTAATCAACTTCAAATATTTGATATTTTATCTTTAAGAATTATATATATATATATATATATATATATATATATATATATTTTAAAAAAAAATTCTTCAATACTTGTCATTGACCATTGCATAGCTTCTAATCTTATAAGTTACTGTTCTTTTATATGGAACTTTGGGTTGTAGCTAAAGGTATCTACGAATTAAGTCGATATTTGAAAAACTTTTATATTTTTTTTAGGTATTAATTGAGTTCAATCCAATATAAGTTATTTATATTTATCATTTATAATTAAAAAAATATTTTATATTTATATATTTTATAATTAAAATTAAATAAAATTTTAAGTTGTTGAATATCGATTTAGTCCTAATCAACTCGAATTGATAAAATCATATTCAAAATCCAGCATAGGCAGATCAAATTAATCGAATCAAATAAATAACTCAACCTAATAACAAATCTAACCATGTTGAGACAGACTAGACTTGACAATTCGTGTTTTCATCTTATATTCGTATATTTTATGGTGTCATAATCATGTTTAAGATTTTTTTATATTTATATTAATTTTAATACATTTATAATTCATATTAGATAGATTTTAAAAATATATACGTGTCATGTCATGTCGTATTTTTTTATTTTATACGTGTCATATTAATTTAATCATATCAAATATTATCAAATCTAAAACAAATCTTATTTATTTTACGAGCATTGATATTGCATTTAAATTAAACGTAGTTTTCGAACCGACGGTAAATCTTTGGCAAAGAAGCCAGTCCTTCTTGCTCATTCATTTAAAACAAAATTTGAAATTACAAATTCGATTTTTTTTTTTTTTTGGTTTGCTATTTCAGCGTGCAATTGAGATAACATATAAAAATATTAAACTCGAAAAACATAATTATGTTTATGCTTTATAATAATATTTTTTAAATGCATGATTCATGTCGTCTTACATGCATTCTATTTCTATCTCTTCCATATTTTGATTGTATTGATTGTTGGATGCCCATATAAATATATGAATGTAGCTTTTCAAGTTAGGTTCCGTTATTACCCTTTTTTTTTTTTTTTGGTTGCTTTTATCAATTAAAAAATAATAAAGAAATATAATGCTTTATTTTTTTTGGTTTTTACGCAACTTTTACGGTCTGAGATAGGGATTTATGGCTGACCCCTTTGAAGAGTGTATTTTCATGAACTCAAATTTATATTTTTCTTTCGTAGATATGAGTATGCTTTATTTTTCATGTCATATTTATTTATGTTACGTTTTAATTTACAAGTAAATAAATATTTAACTTTTAATTTATATAAAAATAAATGTTTAACATTTAATTTGTACTAAAATAAATTCTTAACTTAATATTTTGCTTGAAATAAAAATTTATTTAACTGCAAATCAATATTACCAGAAATCAATTTTGGATAACTTAACCATCAATTAAAAAAAAAAATTGAAGACGAAACCGTCTGGCCTTGGGTCCAAAGATTGTTGGCCATAGAAAGGAAAGCCTAACCCAATATAAATATTTAGGTGATAGGACCTTTCATTTTTCTTCTTGGGCCTTTTCTGGCCTATAAATTTGGACCGTTATAAATGCGTTTTTGTTTGGGCCAATGTTCTTGGTTCATCGTATCATTTAAATTTGTTTATGGATTTGAACGAGAAATTTTTTAATTTAGCCAAATTTGATTAGGTTAAGCTCAAAATTTTATTTTACTATTTATAATATAATTAAAAATTTTTTCATATTAATATTTGTGAACTTTATAATTAAATTTAAGTAAATTTTTTATTAAATAACAGATTAGATCGACCCAATACTTGAACCGTGTTTAGCATCATGTAACGTTAGACTTTTAAATAAAATCATGTTCATATATGTTTACCGTATAAATTATATATCGTATCATAACCATAGAGATATGTAAATTTGGCTTAAATTACATTTATCACTTTTTTTTTTTATTTTTTGAAAGTTTAAATTTAAATTCAATTTATGCCTAAAGAAGCAAAAGATTTTAGTGCTCTGAAAAATAGATTTGTTCATGGATCGAATATAAATTTTTAAAAAACTATTTAGATATTAATATTTATTTATTTTATAATTAAATTTAAATAAAAATTATTTTTATTGGATTCAAATTAAGTTGAACGGATTTAAATTACTAAATATCATGTCTAATTTGATCTGATATGGATTGAATTTATCTGCTGAAATCTTAAACGGGTACACTTAAAATATACATCCTCTAATTTTCTTTGGGTCTTTGGGTGATTTCAATTGGAAAATTATCAACGCAAACGATATTTTAGGTTTTTTGTCTTTTCTTAAAACATGGTTTTTATTTTGTTTTCATGTACGCAACGAAATGTGCCAAAATCTAACTAGTCCTTGTCTTTATTGTCCCGGCTAACTAATGCTTGATGTATTATTGAGAAAGTGCTTTGAAAATTACACTTGCCTATTGAGAATATACACAGAACGTTTTATAATTACATTCGTATATTTATATTATATTTTTATATTTTATTTTATCATAATTATAATTAAAATATTTTATATTTATAAATTTTTAATATATTAATAATTTATATTATATATATTTTAAAATATATTTATATAATATTTTAATAATTTTAAATATATTATATTTATATAATCGAATTTTAAATTATGAGGTCTTTACGTCTTGAAAATTAGTGCATCTTACTAAGTCAAATTGCTGTTAACTAAGTTAGATTTTCTGTTCCTATTTTTATGTAGTTGACTTAGTCAGTGCTTAGGTGTCAATAAAAGAACACTTTGCTCTAGTTTGGTAGGATTTTATGTAAGTTAGTTTCAAGAGAATTTCTTATGTTTTGAGTCTTTAAATTCAGCATTACATGTAATATTTTCAGCATCTGGAAAATAATAATCAGTTAATTCTCCAAATATCAGTTCTATTATTTGTGTGTCTTCTTAAAGGTTCTTCACTATTTTTTATTATATGGTATCCGAGCCTAGTACAAGGTTTTTATCTCTTTAAAAAAAAATTAGAACCCTGTAAAAGGAAAAACAAATTGTTGCTTTGCATATGGAGGTGGTAAACAGAGAAAATAGTGCCAACACACAATATGGTGTAGATAAACTTATAGGTACAAACTACAAGTACTGGAGAATGTGTATGGAAGCTTATCTTCAAGGTCAAGACTTGTGGTAACTAGTTGCTGGTGTTGATACAGAGATTCCCGCTGACACTCCAGATAATGCTGAACCACGAAGGAAGTGAAAGATCAAATTTGGAAAAGCTTTGTTTGCTTTAAGGACTTCGATCAGTAAAGAATTTATTGATCATGTTCGTGATGTAAATTCTCCAAAAGAATTTTGGGATACTCTTGGAAGGCTATTTTCCAAGAAAACTACAGCAAGGCTACAGTTCTTGGAAAATGAATTGGCAATGCTAAACATGAAGGTATGTCAATTTTGGAATATTTCTTGAGGATAAAAAATATCTGTGCTGAAATTTCAGAACTAGATCCAAATGAGAAAATAAGTGAAGCTCGCTTGAGGAGATTTCTCATTTGTGGTTTGCAGAAGGAGTATACTCCTTATGTCACCTCTATACAAGGATGGGAGCAACAACCATCAGTTGAAGAGTTTGAGAGCTTACTGTCCAATCAAGAGGCTTTGGCTAAGCAAATGGCCAAAAATTTTAGTTCTGAACAAGATGCAGTTCTTTTCTCAAGAGGAAAGTTAAATGAGAATAATTCAGAAGAAGATACAATTAGAAACAAGGCTCTCAATAACAGTCCTCAAAGTAGCAGGTTTATCAGGTGTCACAGATGCGACAAGCCTGGGATATAAAGAGAAATTGCAGTACAAAGCTCTCGAGAGCAAATGTTGCTTGTGAAGATGATGAGGTTGATCAACTCAACTGGGAACAGTGCTTTACAATAGAAGTAGTTGAAGAAAGTGACAATGTTACTCTTGAATCAGCACCAAATCAAACTCAAATCAACTACGTCAACTACAAAGATGAATGGATCATTGATTCTGGTTGCTTACATCATGTGACTGGTGATGATTCTTTATTCTCAGAGCTACGACAACATAATGGAAAACTAGTTATCGTCACGGCTGATAACTCAACATATCCAGTAGCTAAAGAAGGTGCAGTGAAGATTAATGCTGATGAAGCAAGTGTCAAGTTGAATGATGTTGATCATGTACCAGGTTTGAAGAAAAATTTAATTTCAGTTTCTCAGATTACTAATTCTGGAAAATATGTCTTGTTTGGTCCAAATGATGTAATAGTGCTTGATAATGTTAAAAATGTTGTAGCTGACGTTGTTCTTGCTGGTTAAAAGAAATGATCTTTAATTGTAATGTCAGTAGGGGAGGCATATGTGAAGAAAACAAGCCAAACAGATAATGCAGCAACCTGGCATGCTCGATTAGGCCATATAGGTTACCAAATGTTGCAGCAGATTTCTTTAAAGAAGTTATTGGATGGCTTACCAACTCTAAAGAATGTGCATGAAGATGTGGTTTGTCAAGGCTGCTAGTACGGGAAATCACATCATCTTCCCTACAAAAGCTCATCTAATCGTAGAACTACTGCTTATGAGTTGATTCATACAGATTTGATGGGACCAACAAGAACACCAAGCTGTAGCCATTGCTATTATGTCATGGTATTGGTGGATGACTATTCAAGGTACATTTGGACTTATTTTTTGAAAGAAAAGAATGAAGTACTATCCAAGTTTATTGAATTCAGAAATATGGTGGAGAAAGAGTTGGGGCAGAAAGTGAAGTGTTTAAGAAATGACATCGGTGGTGAATTTACGTCAGCTGATTTCTTTCAATATTGTGATAACAATAGCATCCAAAGACAAATGACGTGTCCTAACACCCCTCAGCAAAACGGAGTAGCAGAAAGAAAGCTGGCACATCTCATTTCCATGAGTCTCTCATGGCTTCATGATAAGAATCTTCCTCGAGAACTTTGGGCAGAAGCAGTTTGATGTGCGTGCTACGTAATCAATCGTCTACCTCTACGGCCAGGTAAAGAAAAAGCCCCCTTTGAGATATTATATGGTGTTAACCCAAATGTAAATTATTTTCGGGTATTTGGTTCAATATGTTATGTCCATGTTCCTAAAAATAATCAAACCAAACTTGACCCGAAAGCAAAGAAATGTGTATTTGTTGGCTATGACACGTGCAGGAAAGGGTAGAGGTGTATGGATCCAATGACAAAGAAATCCGTTACATCCAAAGATGTCATGTTCGATGAAATTTCATTATGGCATTTTGCTCAAGAAATTTCAAAAGTTGCAGCTCTTCCTGATAGTTCAGATAATTTGAAGTTGTTTCCTCAAACAAATGAATAAGTATCTTACAATGTTGAGTCTGAATATCAAGGAAGTGATGAATCTCCAACCAAGAATGCTTCAAGAAGAGAATGTGGTGACGGTGCTGTTAGAAGATCTTTAAGGGAGAAAAGACAACCGGTTCATCTTAAAGATTATGAAGTGTAGCTGAATCATTGCAGCATCACTTCATGTTTCTTTGTTAGAGCATCAAATGAAGAAGAACCAAGGTGTTATAAGGAAGCTAAAGGCTGCTTAGAATGGGAAGCAGCAATGCAAGATGAGATTGAAGCATTAAGGAAGAATGATACATGGGTGCTTGTGCAAAAACCAGAAAATTACGAACCGATCACTTGCAAATGGGTCTGTCATTTGAAAAAGAAATTAGATGGCACAATTGACTGGTACAAAGCTCGTCTCGTTGCTCGCGGTTTCTCTTAAAGCTACGGGTTGGACTATGAAGAGACTTTCAGTCTGGTAGCAAAGATGGTGACAGTAAGGTCAATTTTTTCACTCGCTGCTTTTAAAAGTTGGAAGATATGGCAGCTTGATGTAAAGAACGCATTTCTTTATGGCGAGTTGGATTGCGAGGTGCTGATGGAACAACCTCCAGGATTTGTCTCTAAGGAATTCCCTTGTCTTGTTTGTCTGCTGAAAAAGGCATTGTATGGTCTCAAACAAGCACCACGTGCTTGGTATGGTAAAGTGGCTCAATATTTCATCTTCTGTGGATTTACTGTTGCTGATTCAGTTTCTAATTTATTTATGAAAACATAATCAAAAAGGCACCTATTGGTTTTATTATATGTAGATGACATGCTAATCACAGGAGAGAATAAAGCTGAAATTTCTCGTTTGAGAAATGATCTGTCAATTCGTTTTGAAATGAAAAATTTAGGAGAAATTGGATGCTTTCTTGGTCTTGAAGTGAGGAAAACAGGTCATGGATTTTTTATATCCCAGAGAAAGTATGCAAAGAATCTCTTGGAGCATTTTGGCATGGGGGAGTCGAAAGGAATTGCTACTCCTATGGAGCCATATCTTAAGTTGAATAAAGAAGAAGGGAAGTTGCTGAAGGATGCGAGACTATTTCGGCAACTTGTTGGTAGCTTAATTTATTTAACAACTACAAGACCAGAAATTGCATATTCAGTTAGTGTCATATCTCAGTTTATGCAGAGTCCAAGAACTCCTCATCTAGATGCTGCTAAGAGAGTCTTACGTTATGTAAAAGGTTCTCTAGATTACGATTTTATGTACAAGAAAAGTAATGATTTTAAGTTGAGAGGATTTACTGATACAGACTGGGCAGGTGACGCAAATGACCGTCGTTCAACTTCAGGCTATTGTTTTAGTACTGGTTCAGCTATCATTTCGTAGTGCAGCAAGAAGTAATCAACTGTTGCATTATCAAGTACTGAAGCTAAGTACATGGCAGCAACAATAGCTGCACAAAAATGTATTTGGTTAAAGCGTTTGATATGAGACATCTTTTGTAAGGTCGACTATGCAGTGCCAATTGAGTGCGACAATGAGATTGCAATCAGACTCGTTTCAAATTCGGTATTTCATGAGAGAACGAAACATGTTGAAGTTCATCATCACTTTGTTCGAGAGAAAGGGCTGAATCAAGAAGTTGAGTTGAAGGGAGTTCATACCAGTAACCCAGTTGCTAACATATTTACAAAGGCTTTAGCTAAGCCTAAGTTTGAAAGTTTTAGAGCAGCACTTGGAGTCGTTGATAGTAAGTAT
>JBBYHM010000012.1:8361230-8371294 GCA_038381775.1 Adansonia rubrostipa
AATTTTATTTTTCATTTGCTTATTATTAATCAAATATAGATCCACAAAATTTGTATATTAATGATCTGTTTGGAATAAAGGAAAATTCGAATTTAACTTCTTTTAACAGAGGAATCATTGAATCAAATGCTCAATAGTTTACTGTTTTATAAATGTTTTGTTATAACAATAAAAAATGTAAAAAAAATTAAATAATGAGAAAAACAATAATCAAATGTTAATGAAACCTAGCAAAAAGGGACACAAGCTGGACAATTTAGCTTCAACTGGAAGATTTATATTTATATCAATTTTTTTTTGTCAAATACAATTTAAATTTGTAGTACTAAATCAAGTTTGGCCACTAATTTGTTATTATTAATTTTTTTTTTTGAGTGTTGGGTGGAAAAGGAATTTATTGATCTATTTAATGAATTGCTTTCATGAATTAATTTCACAAAATTCCAAAATTTAAGCAAAGTTAAATAATCAATCTTTTGATTATTGACTTAACAACCAAAATTTTGAAGAATATTTGAAAAAAGGGTTTTAAATTATTAAACAAAATCAAAGCAAAAGATTGTTTCTAACTAATTAGAATTAAAGCTCCAAAAATTGAGTTTTAATTTTATAAAAACAAGATAAAATTTTAACATTAAAAAAAATATTGTACATCACTCTTTCAAAATAAAATTTAATTTACAAATTACCATATTTAATGCATTTTTTCTTCTTCTTTTTTTTTTTGGAATTTTCATGTTAACTATGTGAAATATAGATATTCAACATGAAACAAATCAAATATAGCATTATAAAAGATCATTTTTAATGTCATGATGTAAAGATTTTTTATTATGTATCTAGCGATTTATCCTTTTTTTTTTAAAAAAAGTAATAGTTTTCATTAAAAAAAAAAAGTAATGGCATAAAAGGATGTTCATTATTCAGTTTTAATTTAATTAATTAACCCAAATTGAATTCGATTCGATTAATCATTTAACAAAAAAAATTTCAATTTCGGTTGCTGTAAAAGCTTTGTAAAAATTAGACTATTGGTAATTTGGTGTGAAATTCGAAAATAATTGAATTAACTAAATTACCAAAAAATATATAATATACTATTTATAATCCTTATTAATTTTTTTGTTATGTTTTATATTGTCGACGCTTTTTCATCATAATACGTGTGATATTTGTAGATTTGTTAAATGATTATATTTATTTGAGTATAAAAAAAAGTTAGAAATTTAAGATTTTAAAATGTAATTTTAATTTATTGATGCAAAATAATTAAAATTCAATTAACTGACTGAATTAACCAAAGTAATTTCAGTCTATTAAAAGTATAGCTTTTGTAATTCAAGTCAATTAATGGATAAAGAAAATAAGTTTTCGACTAATAATTATTCAGATTAGTTATTAATCAAATTAATTGAATGAACACCCACAAATGTACACACAACTAATATAGCATGGTCTGCATCAAAACCGGCTTTGGCGTTGCCCTTTTTTATTTTCTTCTTCCTAATACATCTATAATCATTACTCATAAATAAGATTTTTATAATTAATTAATAAATTTTAGAATAATGAAGGATTGAAAAAAAATAACGAATTGGATCTACCACGTCAAGATTTACCAAATCTCCCTATCAATCGGGCCACCTCGCCCAGTTGCCAGTCCCAAGGCAAGGTTGGGTTGCGACGCGACTTAATTGAGGTAAAACAAGTGTCAGGAAAAAGAAGAAAATGACCTTTTTATTCATGAACAACCCATATAATAAAAAACCAGTGAAGATGATGGAGAAAGATTGGCAGTCCCAGCACATATCTGTATAAGCAACATGGATGTCAAATATCCACATTGGCGTTCGATATGTAATTATGATAGAAAGGGTTCCACACATTTTTAATGATACAACAACTAAACAAATCGAGTTTAATAGCTGGTATTCAAACTTATTTGCTGTAATATCAAACAGCAAACGACATTTTCAAGGAATGTACAGGTCTCAGGGATATTTATATGTATATATTGATTAGTTTTTGATGTTTCAGGGTAAAAAAAACTAACAGCCTTGTAAAGTCCAGGGCTTAAAGAGAACTTTTACAAGTCATGAGTAGAGACCGGCCGGAGAAAGGAACAAGAAATGACAGCATGGTGTAGGTGACAGAAGCTCCGGTCTGAATCTGGAATGGAGGCATGGACTGTGATCTTTTTTCTAGCTTTTAAGGAAGTTCTCCAAGGAATCACGGACATCAGAGCTCGAGCAATCTTGAGCCGTCTGAATAATGTTGGGGCTGTCGACAGGCATGACATCGGAGAGTGGGTAGTTTCTGTTGGCGTGCAGTTGATTGCTTGCACTGCTGCAAATTCCCTTCAATATTACACTTTTATGAACCCCACCAAGCAACCCTTCATAATCTGTATCCCCAGAGTCTCCAACAAAGACCACCATCTTTGACAGGTCAAAACCCCACCGAACATACAGATACCTGAAATGATTTTTGAGGTCATTGAATTGAAACATTGTTAAACAGGGTAAATTCAAAAAACTGTTAAAAGCTAACGTCTAAATGGTCAGAGAAGAAAACAAATGTTTTATGTGCTGAAAAATATAATAGAACCTACATTGCTCAGACTCTTCATTTTCCTTTAAGTACTTATGTTCGACACTTATACCCGACACATTTCCGTACATGAGTATTAGGGTATGACTCTTCAAGGACCTTACAAATACATGGAAAAACATAGAAAAAAAAATTGAACAAACCTATGTCAAACACATACCCATATCCAACACTCACTCCCAAGCATGAGAACTAATGGGATGATATGCTTTTCTTCAACCATAAATGACGGAAGGCACTTGATTGAGACTCTATGTTATGAAGATTGAATTGCAAGAGTTTTATAATGAATAAAATGGACAAACATAGAAATCAAGGCAGCATTTAAGAGAAAAATCGTCATAGCATTAATAAAAGGAACATAGAAACTCCACCTGAGGGCTTGGGAACGAGATGCCAAAACTGGAATTACATTTATCCTGGTTCCATTTTGGCAATAAATAACATTACAACGAAGAGCTTGAATCCTCAGCAACTTCCGGAGCTCCTTAACAGGGGGAACCTGAGAAGAGCATAAACATATAATAGGTGTTTCCCATGATATTGAAAAAAAAATCATAAAGATATGTGAACATAGGATCACAAGCTAGACATGTTAGAAATGTAAACTTGAATTCATCCTCATTGGATTAGTACTTTATTCACTACTAGTCAGTAGTATAATGAAAGAAAATTTACCATTCCTGCATTTTTCACTTCAAACGCATAACAGTAATTGGTTGAAAGTTGTTCAGCTGCAGTAACAATCTGCTCCTGATTCCCTGCCTTCTTATCAGTAATTGATCCCACCCAACGGACCAAAGTCTTCCTCAATCCTTCCCCACCCCAATGATATTCAATGTGCGAATGGTAATAGAAGTCAATTACGAAGGGACCATCTTCAGGGTTAATAGTTGAATAGAAGAGGTCACCACCGCTATTGCAGATGAAAGCATCAAAATCATTAGCTTTCAAACCTCCAGAGACCAGAAAAGAGTGTATCTCGGATATTGTCAAAAATGTTGACAATATAAAACCTATAGAGCCTTCGGTCCTTTCTTTTTCCACAGCATCAAAAATCTTTCTTATGGCATCAAGAAGTTCTTCGTTGGAATCACCGTCCACAGCAATGACAAAGATGTGTTTCCTCCTCCTTAACGCTGGAAACTTTCCAGTGCTGGAACTATGGTCAACTCTGTCTCCAGATCCGGTTTTCCTTTGATCTTTTAAAACACCTCTTGACCATGATAAAACAGCATTCTCCAACTTACTCTTTCTGTCATCATTTCCTTCCAAATCTAAAGAATTATCGTTTCCACTGGTTCCACTCCTATCTCCATCCAAAGAAAACTTCAGGTTCAAAGAAATATCATGTATATCTCTTAAGGAATCACTTGGTGACTCTGATTCCGAACTTTCAGCTCCATCATCACTCCTTTGCCACTGCGGATGCCTTGGTTTGCAACTGGCAATTCGAGATAAGTAAGTTTTACAGTGCTCTGGCCATGAAAATAGGTGAATGTTCTTCAAACCATTTTGACGACATCTTGCCCAGAGCTGCTTGTCTGCGACAAGCTTTAGAAGAGCATCAGCAATAGACTGCTGATCATGAGGATCAATAAGAAGACCATTGTCAAGCACCTGCAAAACATCTCTTATCAATTATCAACACTGTGATTAAAACTTAGGGTTCTCACGTATGCTTGTGATTCTCTGATGTCCGTAAAAACATTCTAACCAATAGTCATACCCGATGTATATCAACAGGACCTCCATTTTTGGTGGCAACAATAGGCAATCCATGAGCTGCAGCCTGCAAAAAAAGAGCCACAGTCATATATGGCTCAGAACTAAGACAAAATAAACAAACCACTTATAACATATTTTACAGAGCACCTCGATCAAGGTAAGCCCAAATGGTTCGATAAAAGCTGGATTAATGAAAACACCCTGTACAAGAAAATTGGATCAGAAACAAATGTATGCAAATAATCTTCAGAGAGAGAGAGAGAGAGTTATGAAAGATTACAACAATTTTAGAAGATATAGAGGATGAGAAATAACAACCAAAGAATCAACAAGAATAATTAGATACCCAAACAAGTGTCTCGATTATGTCATAACAAAACTATCCAAACTCACATCCCTCCTCAACATAAGGCAAAAAGACAGAAGTTCCACAATCTAAAAATCAATGTTATACATACATCACCCAAAAAGGAGGAAAAAAAAAAAAGGAGGAAAAAAAGGCAAGTCTTGCAAGACAAACACTGATCGAACATAGATAACAACCGCAATAACATATTCCTTTCACAAATAAGATTTAGAATATGAGTGGAATGCAGTCATTTCGACACATTTTAGCACTTGGAACTCGGCAAGAGTTTTGAAACAAGAAAGAGACTAAACAGAAAAGGTAAGTTCAAAACATGTACATTGCAATGGAAGTAGACCAAAACATCAAACCATCTATGAAATTATTATAAAAAATATACTGCACAAATTACCTTTGTCTTTGCTGCTAGACGGTAAATGTCAGGAACCTCAGACTGTCTATGGTGTTTAGGATATGCCACTTGTCCATAGAGATCATATTTGTCAATAAGCTTAAGTACTGAGAGAAGAACAGATGCATTTGTGCTTGACATTTCATCAATTCCTTCTCGGTTTCCCATGATTAGCGTCTGCGGTGCACCAAAGAAAGAAAATGTAGAATTAAATGAAAACAGCAGTAAAACTGCTTCAGATTTTCAGCACAAGCAAGAAAAAGCTTATAATAAAAGAACTGTTAGTAAGAATGAAGAAGCTATCTTCATCAACCAAATCTCATTAGTTATTCAAACATACAAGGTTTGCAAGCTCTCGTAGCGGACGGCATTCTCCAAAAGCTTTGACTAACGTTGTTATGTTCTTTTTGGGATCTGGTCTAGCAAGGGCAAGTATCGTCGGCTTTCGTGGATTGGTGAAGAAGCGCATTATCTACAAAATACCAAATTCAGAACCGGTATCAAATTCAATGGTAGCAAGAGACATAGAAGCATATCTTTGGGTTTGGGCACATCAATACGAAGCACTTTGTGGTAAAAGCAGAAGGAATTATTAGAACCTCGGACCATATAGGCGGATCAGGGGAAGATTGGTGTTCTTCATTTCCTTCTGTTTCACCATCCACATCACCATCTTGCGGGACAATATGATGGAATTCCATTCCAGGAGGAATTATCTGTACAAAAGAGACAGATTCACAATCAGCATTCTATGACCTAGCAAAATAAACATGTTTGTATGTTTATCTGAGTGAAGCAAGAATCAAACACTACACGGGCCCAGCCACGCTCGAGGAATAACACTAGAGATGCAATACTATCCAAAAGCCAAGCTTCAAGCTGGCAGGTGCACTTAGGTTTTAACAACACTATTTGACACCAATGAAAGCACCTTTGAAGGTGCATAATGTTCCAGAACTTACAACCATGCGAGGCATGAACCTTCCATAGCAGCTGACATTACGCCTGATCCTTGCACGCAGTTTACGCTCCAGGACTGGATCAAAACCATCATATAAACGCCATTGCTCATCTATTTCCTGTCTAGTGCTGGTTATGACTATTTCAGAGGCATCAAGAGATAATTCTTCAGCCTCTATTCGGCGCATAATTTTGTATGTTGTATTTATTTCATCCCTTGATAAGCGGCCCTGCTTTAAAAGTTGTTCCAACTTATCTCGTCCAAGTGAGTGGCCAGTAAATAGCATTGGTACATTTAAAGCACCAGAGAGAAGAGCAGCAGAGTCGCCTGCATCTGCATAATGTCCATGGATGGCTACAGGCCAGACTGGTTTCCCACTACCAACTTGCTCACCCAGGACATTGGACATCTGTATTATGTGGCTAAGGGCACCATCAACAAATTCAGGAATGTGAGGCCACAGAAGTTCTTTTGCTATATATTTATCCCTCGGACCAAATGGTATTCGGACAATATAAGCACCACTGCTCTCTCCCATCTCATCCATGAAATCTTCCGTATTTCTTGGTGTCAGCATCTCTGTGGGTTCACCATAGCTCCAATCTACATCTGGTGATGCAACTTGCCTAGTCAGCAAATCAACCCGATAAACTCCCGGCATTGAGCCCAAAGCCCTTGCTAGCTCCACAACATACTTAACCTATAGACAACAAAAGTCCCAGATTTGTCAGTTATAAGCACATGTGATAGGGCTAGTTTTCTATGACCAGAAATAGAGGGAGAAAGTATCGACAACCAAATTACCTGACCACCAGTATCAGAATCCCGACCAAGCTCCATATTTTCCCCTCGAATTAGACCATGAAGGCTGCATTGAAACTAGTTGTTAAAATTATTAAAGACCATCATGTGTGCATTCATCCTAACCTCAAGGGTACATTAGCATGAATTATTGTCAAAATTGTATATTTCTTTTACTCGATTTTCTTTCAGCAGCTAACTGATTTATTTCAAGCCAAGGGTAGTACCAGAATTTATCTTCAAAAAAATAACTAAGTCAACAAAATGCTAGAAATACTGCAACACAAAGTTAATCAATGCATAAACCTCTGCACATCTACATTAAAAAACTAAAGCACTAGAGTTCAGTTCATGCCTTATTAGTACAATATATAGCTTTTTTCCCTTCTGTTGACTAGCCCAAGTCTCCATTGCATCAACAGAATTTATTCTAGGCAGTCTGCCTTTGTTGCTCTCACCATGAGCTGACACGTCGCTAACAATATCTCCTTTCTCCCCTTCTGATAAATCTTCCGACATATCAGCAGTTGCTTCTCTGCGGCCTCTTTCACGTTCAAGACGGCGATTAGCCTTTCTCTGGGCCAACTGTCCCTCAAGCTGCAAAAGAAAGAAATATAAAAAAAGCTTACGGTTTAAGCACAGAGCCAAACAAATCTTTTAGTATATTAAGATAGTGAAAAATCAAATTTTTGAGTTTTACCAATTGCTGTTAACATGCCAACCCACACCCCTCCAAGGTGGGGAAAAACTATATGTTGAACTCTGAAGTCAGTAGAAGTCTCGTTATGAATTTCTTCATTGGTTAAGCACAGGGCAGGAAACTCTCATTTACAAAAATCAAAATAACTCCAACTCAAATTAGGTACTTAATTTTGAAAAAAAAAAAATAAAAACAAATTAGACAGCATATCACCACATTGCACATGAAGAACACTGAAAAGTTATTTTATGGGTAAAGCCAAAGGGCTTTTTTTTTTATTCTCTCTCATTTTAACCCTATACAACCCACTCCAAGCAACCAAATCAATCATTAGCATTCTGTTTTCTACTAAACACGTTAAGTTGAATTGAAAGAAAAGGCCCTTTATGTTTAGGAATTAAACATGAATAAGGATCAAACTTAGGAAGCAAAATGCCAGCTTACGCCTTCTAGTTCAATAAGGAAATTTAGTTTTCATTAAAATTGGATTGTGATTCATATCCAACCACAGAAAAGCAATAAGATAACCAAGGCTCTTACTGCTTGCTGCTTCTGCTACTGGACTTTCACTTCCTTAAATGTTGCCCAGAAAATAAAAACAAAAATAAATGGTCGAAACAAATCACACTAATTGGTTAAAAATCAACAACTAACCAAAGACCAGAAAAAAGAAACATTTTATTTTTTGATTATGCAAAAATATTACTATTTGTTCTTGTAAACACACTTTATTTTGCCTTTTGCTTGTGGAAGCAAAAGGCAACAACCAAATGATACAACATCTTCATCTTTGAACAAGGTTATTGACCAAGTAGCATTTGTTAGAGTCCTGAAAAACCCATATAAATCCATTAAATCTCATCCCATCAAGGCATCAACCCCCTCAAGAATCCAACCTAGATTTATAATCTTTTCTCACATTTCAAATACTTCACTAACTTTAAAAGTTAACCAATTCAAGCAAAATATCAAACAAAAAAACCCCAAAAATATTATGCCTTACATTCCATTCCATTCCAGCCATAACCATCATCATCAGTTCATCACTTCACAATTCAACATCTTAAATTACATTCAATTCCACCATAACCATCATCATCATCATCACTTCGCAATTCAATATCTTAAATCATATTCAGAACAGGGAGAAAAAAAAAGGCAGCCAAAAAGAAAGAAAGAAAGAACCTGTTTCTTGTGACGAGCCAAATTCCAAATCCTCCAACACATATTCTCCAATCTAGTGTTTCTCTCCTGGGGGCTCCTCGTTGCTTGAGCCTAGACCAATCCAAAAAAAATAAAAAATCTGCCAAAAACCATAGAAACAAAACCCAGAACAATAGTCTAGATTTTGAAAAGGTTGTAAAGAAACAACACAAGAGCACCTTAACCCAAGAACGGTGGAGATCAGTTTCATCGAATCCAGTGATGACCTCCTCCACGAAATACCGAGTTGGGCTAAACCTCCCTCGTTCCCGGAGCAACAGCGACGATTTAGCGTCGTCTAAATTCGGACCCACATCCAAAATCGCCTCCAAGTAACTGTTTATCCAGTCGTTACCCGCCATTTTCTTCAACGGAGAAAGAAAGATAACAGATTGAATGAAAAAGAAGAGATAAAACGAAGAAGAAGAAGAAGAAGAAGAAGAAGAAGAAGAAGAAGAAGAAAGGTGATGCTTTTTGGTTACTGATATTTGATGGTGGAATTCGCTTATAGCTTACACGATAAGAAGACTGTTGCAAAAACGGTGATAGTAATTCCCCCCAAGAGTGAATCTAGGAACAACGAATATCCAATTTTCATTAAATAAAAATATCTTGAAATATACAAATAAATAATATTTTACTAATAACATATAATATTCCTTTATTTTGCATAAATTACTAAAGCTTCTCACTTTTTTTTTTTTTTCAAATCAAAAAGGACAAAAGGGGGGAAAAAGAAGTAATGTAATTGTTGATAGATTCTACTGCCATTTGTGATAATTTTTTCCTTTTTAACTTTATAAAAAATTTCAAAAGAACTATCACTTTTTTTTATTTAAAAGAAAAATCATTACCAAATAGTCCTAATTATGAGGTTGAAACTTCAAATTCAAATATTTAACTTTTTAATTTATATCTAAGTTTATATTTAATTTAATTTATTCATAAAATTATTTTTTAAAAAGATATTTAATAAATTTGAGTTTAAATTTTATTATTTATAATAAATTAATTTATGATTTTTTTCTTTCTCTCTTTTTTTTTTTTTTTAAGTTTATATCTTTAATCACATTCCTTCATTGATTACTATCAATTTATTTTATTTAGAACAAAAAAAATTATCATTTTACAATTGGAATTACTTTTTTTTTTTTGACAGAAAGAAAATTCCCCTCTAATAATCAACATGAAATAATACCAAAAAACCAAAAAGTGTGGTTTTTTCTAGAAAGGTTGATGCCAACCGGCCAAATCATATGCTCTAAATGCATGTATCCAATGAAATAAATGAGTTTAGGCATTA
>JBBYHM010000012.1:8453024-8463351 GCA_038381775.1 Adansonia rubrostipa
AGATCGTGATGGTAAATATGCAATATGAACAAGAAAACACAGTAGACAGCTTATTGGATTATTTTCACGATACGTTTTCATATTCTAAACAATTCACAGATGAAGAAATTCGTTTTGCACTTTTTCAATTGCATTCTTTTAAGGCACCTGGACCTGATGAAATTTCAGCTCTTTCAAATGCATCCTTCTAAGGTTACGAAAGGCAGTTAATCGAAACATACTATTAATAAAATCAAAATCTTGTACCAATCTATATGTATCGATACTGATCCATATTAATCAATACTAATCAATACAGATCACTACGGACCAGTACAATAACTCAAACAGTACAAAATCAATATCATTTCATTTTATCTTAAAACTGATACATAACGACGAGTAGTGGTCCGTACCAACTGCATCTCCTTCAGAGAATTCAAAATCAATAGACTTGCGAAACAAGAGAGATCCAACAAAAGATTTTTGCCTTCTAATCAATATCTGTGAAAATTTATAAGATAATTACTTACTGCATTTTCTGATGTAAGCTTTTGTTTGGCACATATATCTACCAAATGCTTCAAACATTTCAATCAGGCAAGAAATTGTCAGTTGATCCCAAAGTGGCGCTGTATTTAGCCACCTGCAGCTGCAACTGATGTCAAGGCTAAGGGGAAAAACGAACAAAATAAAAGGAAAGGGGTAAAAAAATCTGTACAAATATCGGCTGCCAAAATTCGATAAACCCCTTTCCAGCAGGATCAAAACAACGGTCGCACTGAACCAAGTAACCGACTGCAGGGATTGGAAAGAAACTTACCGGCCTAAAGAGCTGTGAAGTTGCACAAAAAATCCGCCACAATATGTAGCAGAAGCAAAAAACAAGAACTACGTTTACCGCTTACAGCTCTCCTGTTACAACTTTTACACTGGATCAGTCAATGACAACTCCAGGCTACCATGATCGAGAAAGGAAAACCCAGATCCCTTCCAGGGAAAACAATGTCAGCTTGTTAAGGTAATCTTCAAATTCCAGAACTGCATGGTGCTGGCTGATTTCATTCTGTCAAAACTCTGTACTTCATCAGATCATCCTACCCATCACAGTTTAAGTCCTCGGAAGATTCTTTGATTGCCTCGGCAGTCATGAGAGCAACCACAACCCTGTGAATTGCTAGATCTGCTCTGAAAAGCAATCTTCGGGCTTTTTCTCTCTTGAATTTGGCCATTTTAAGCGCATGCTGGGCTGCACTAGATGCAGCCCGCAATCTGAACTCATCAATATCAGAATTATCCAACTGTTCAGGGCCATGCCTCTGCAAGCCATCTGAGAAGTAATGCTGCTGGCGTGGCCGCTCAGAAAAGCCCATGTTCCACCGATGAATTCCATTTCTCTTGCCAATTAGTCTCTGACTACTTGGAGCCATAATTTTCGTGTTGTTTGATGATAGGAAAGTGCAGAATTTCTTTGACATATTTCTTTTAAGTTTCTGGTGATGATTCTTATCAAACCCACCACTGCCCATAGGAAAATATCCCATGCTACCTGCATCTAGTGGCGAAAATACCATTGGTGATGCCTGAGACAGCAGAGAATCATCTAAAGATTCATAGTTATGCACAGAATATAGAACCTTTTCATCCCCAAACAAGATCCCATTTGATCTTCTGCCTGAAAGGACCACAAATGAAGTGAGATTGTAAAAGAAAACATAATAAGTAAGCCAGACGGAAGTGAAATCAGGAAAGAACATTACCAAAGGAATGACAACCCTCATGATCTCCCAATGCAGGTTTGTATTGACCAGAAACTGAAATTTTCCTCTGGGATCTTTGTTTTGACCCTTTATTTGGAACTTCCAAACCCCGGGGCTTCAAACAGAAAGCAAACATGGGTGGCCTCTCAATGGGTGGAACCTTATCTGAGCATCCACTGGACAGAAGAGGGTTAACTTTAGACATTTTTTGCTCCCACTCTCTCACTTGCTGTTGGTACCTTTCCCACAATGGCGGCTGAATGACAACCAAACATTTTACCTCAAGTTAAAGTTAGGCAGCACAAAATGTTTAAGATAAAACAAACACGAACAATAGACAAACCACAGTAAACACTATAAAATTGTCGGGTAAAATCAGAGCTTTGAGAAATTAACTTAAAAAATTCTTACGGCTCTAAAATTAGATGGAAAGCAAATGCAATACAAATCAGACAACCCACTATATACTCGATAATAATTGGGCTTAACAAAGAAAAAAAAATGCAAACAAACAACACCCAAAGATAGCCCACTCTTGATGACAAGCACTGAGGAGGTCATCAATTTTTTGTTTTCTTACATTTAGAATGCACAGCTATAGGAATTGCCAATAATATGTAATTCTACAATATATAAATGACAGAGCTGATGAGTCAGAACTTCATAATGCAACCATCCTTAACCCAGGAACAGAATAGAAAGAACCCACCAAAAATAAGATTGCAATCAAAAAATGAAATACATACGCACAAGCAAATGTGTGATTGTGTTGACAAGGGGCCAACAGAGACAAGTTTTTAATTGTAGAAACAGAATGCACATGAAGAATAAAAACAAAAGTCATGCACCTTATGCTGTAGCACTGCAAGGGGCTGGTTCCAAAGGCAATTCCCTGATCTGATTCTTGAGTAAAACAGGAAATTTAATGAAGAAATGTGAAGAGAAATGAAATGAAAAGAAAAGATCCCTAAGCTTCATACCTAGGGTTCTATAAGAGTCACAACTAAGGTTGATTGCAATAGACAATCAAGAAGAAAGGGAAAAATTCCAAGCCTCACACCCAGAGTCCTTAGGAGTCACACCTAAGGTTAATTGCATCACCCAATCACCAATGCCATAATGCTAGAAAATAACTGTTAATAATCCAAGCCTCAATAAAAACAGTACATTGATTTATACACACATAAAATCCCTAATCCCCACGCCATGTTCGGGAAGATGAATTTAGGAGAATGGATTTGGATTTGATTTATTATACAAATTTTGAGGACAAATGTAAACATAGCATAAAAATTAGTTAAGACTCAATAGACCTCTATATTTTATAAAGTACAAAAAGAAGAATCCAGAAAACTCCAGAAAACTCATGATGATTCTTTGTCAGGTTCTTTGAATAAGTATTAATAATTCTTTGTTATTAGTTTTAACAAATATTGAAACACAAATATTACTTAGAATAACTGAATAATACTTATTTCAGCTTTTCTGTTTTTCCTTTTCAGTTTCTCGAGAAGAATTCTTTCTTTCCCTTTCATATCAACCATTTCTCCTCTACAAGAAATAGATCCCATGCTAACAAATGGCAACTACACGTGTTTGTGAAGAAACTAAATATAAATAATAAACATTAATAAATGAACAATATTAAGACTACTGAATACATCTGCAGAACCATGTACTTCAGTAAATAAAGTGCCCTTCAACCAAAAAAATGTTGACAATTTCAATCAGCTTGCAAACTAAAAGGCGTTGATATCATAAACATAAAAACTAAAGGCAGCAAATCCTGGAAAAACATACCTGGAGATGCCGAATTAAAGGCATTCCAACTCTCTGCCTCTTCTGCTGCCAATGCTCATAGATTGCATTGATTACTTTCATGGACCCAACTCCAGCCATGAGCTCTTGTATTTCATCAGAATTAAACTGATCACGGTGTTGAGCATATGCAGCCTTCTCAAACATGTCCATAATCTTCTCAAACATTTCGTCAGAAAATTCCAATGAGCTGCTGCTACCATCACTTTCTGAAGATTTAAGAATTCTCGAAATCCACCGTTCATCATCACTATCCATGTCATAAAAAACACGGGATGGATCCAAAGCCATCTCAAAATCAGTTTCAATCTGCTGAATGCACTTGAAAGAACTACGGACAAATGTCACTTCGGTTGGATTTTGATCATATTCATGTACCAAGCGAACTCCAGGAATAGGAATGTTCTTCACTGAAGCAGCACGAACATTTCGGTTGTAGCACTCTTCATGAATATCCTTGAAAATTGCCCACTGGCTCCTGTCAGTGAACTCTAAGATCCAATCCTTTCCTCCTTTCCACATCATAGCATGCGTGTAACGATTGGTAGATCCAGGCTGCAGGAACTGATGTGCCTTGTAAGAGCACCTCGTAGACCCTGACACTTTCACAGCCAGCTTCCATTCATTATGATCAAAAAGCTCAAGCGCAACCTGTGCTCCACATTCTCGCCATCCTCTGTCACTAAGTGTAATTAGCAAATTTGCATCACAAGATAATAACTCCAAGTTTCTTTGGGAACCTCCAGACACATCAGATGATCTCTTTTCATTAGCCCTCCTAATTCGCTTGTGAGGAAGAACTCTCTGGTGATTATCTTTATTCTTCGAACTGTAATCTAAATCTCCAAAAGGCATTGAGTATGAGACCTGAGTTCGTGGCTTCTTAGGTCCACTTCCAAAATTATTGTGGGAGAAATCATCCTTTCCATCTGACCATCTATGGGCATGATAACCAATCGATGAAGAACTACCTCTATTTCGAAGCCAAAAACTTCTAGGAGCAGTAGGATTAGGACTTGGGATAATGCCACCATTCATATTCCAAGTCAAATCAGTAGACTGTTGAGTGCTGGGTAATTTGCCGTCAACATGCTTTTCATACCGATCAAAGGGTGGAATCTCAACCCTAATACCATTCAAAACAGAACTAGATCCTGTACTCTTCTTATCACCATCAATCAGAGACTTCAATGACGAAACAAGTTGCCGAGATTCTGAATGGTCACATTTTTGCTTCGGTAATGGACCAATGGTTAAGGCTCCAACTTCTTCAGGTTTAAGAGAGCTGGCAGAAATTCCATCAACGATTTGATCACCATTTTCGTATTTCAGCAAAGACTTTTTCCAACATCCATCACCACAAACAGAGAGATCAAGAGTCGTTAACTTAGTGACAGAACAAGCATCCTTTGATGAATCCTTCAGATTTTTTTCTACGCTACTTTCAAAACTTTTGTTGACACAGTCCTCACTATTAGAACTGTCATCTACTAACAAATTGCCAGAGATTTCAGGTTGCCCAACGGAGTCATGATCCTGAAAGCTGATTCGAGCAACACTATAATCCATAAGTAGCTTAAGATGCAAACTAAAAAAGAAAGTAGGTGCAGCAGCAAAAGAAAGGGCAAACAGAGGATGATCTCTTTGCTCGTTCTCTGAATCAGAAGAAAATTGGCCAGCTTTAAGAAAAGTAGATTCTCCGGAGACACCCATAAGGCTGATACCCTGCCTATTCGTTCTCCTCAAACCCTGGTCAATAGCAAGCAAATTTCATAACATTCAATAACAGCCACCAAATAAAAGGAAAACATTAGATATCCTACCATACAGCAATCGCAAAAACTCTTGAACCCAATGACCGCACAGAAGTAAAAAACAGCACAGTAAAACTAAAACTAAATAGGGTCTTCAGAGGCATGGGTTTCTTTTTCTTTTTCTTTTTTTTTTCCTTCTTTTGGCAGGTGTGGTTTTTAGGGGAAATAACAAAAGCCCAAATACATATTTCCATCACAATTGAAAGTGTTAAAAGAAAAAAACTTTGACTTTGAGATTCCAATAGCAAAATAACATGGAGAAGAGTCATACCTGGAGTGAAGAGGAGCCTTTGCAAGCAGGAGAACTAAGTGGCTGGTTAGTTCCATTCTGAACCGCCTTAATGTTATCATAAGTGCACTCAGACAGAGGTAATTGCCTATTGAGCACACAATGTCTTTTCAGCTTAGAATCCAAAAACATCCATTCTGAATGTTTCACTTCATGGAAATTGCAACAAGCAAAGGCAATATGCTTCCTTAAATCTTGGGAGCAAGAAAATTTGAACCTGATTGAAGTTACAGGCAACTGCAGATCAGCAAACTTCCCCTGCTCTGTAGGTCGATAAAATACCGTAAGGACCTGGAAAACAAAAGCTATAGCCTGTTTCAACGAACCTTCAAACAGTAGAAACCTTAGTCCAACTTCATTATCAACAAAAAGGATCTCTAGATGAACCATTGGCCAGACGGTCATCACCATACCACACTGAAGCAGCAACAACATATGAACCAACCAAAAGCTCTTTGTTCCAAATAAATTATTTGGGACAGACAGCACAGCAAAGCTCAAGCCAAACCTGAATTGCTTTAAATGTAACAATGGAATATTTAATTGTAACCGCCCCGCATTATCTATAAACAACAAATATCCTTCACGATCCAACTGTCCTAGACAAACATCAAGTTGTCCTAAATCCTGAAATTCATCAACAGAGTCAAGGGAAGTGATAGATTCAGACACCCTACTAGCAACACAATTGCTTTCAGAAGCCTGACACAATATTTTCTCTGTCCTGCGAAATCGCCTTCTAAAATAAACAATAGGATGCTTACTGTCTTTGGGGCAACTAGTGCTACCCAAAGAAGAATCCTCAATCCTTCCGCCATCGTGTCTGTCTGACGGTGCAGAGGGACCAAACAATTTAACTTTTCTTGCTTTCAATGAACCCCCATGCAAAATACCATTTTCGTCCACAGCTTCATCATACGATAATGGTTGCCCCAGAGAACTAAGAGAAGAAGCAGATGTTTTCTGTCTCTCCACAGCATGCAAAGGGAAGGATTTGCCACGACAACTAGAGCGAGCCAACCAGGATATGATGGGCTCTGAGTCCATATAGCTCCCACCACCACTGTCATCTTCTGTCATGACATTTCTCTTCCCCTTCTCTTTGTTGAGCTTCATGTTCCTGATTCTATTGTCAGAACCCCTATCCCCCCAAGATATTTTCCGCTCAGACTTGCTGGGAAATTCACTGGGAAAAAGCAGGAGTTTAAACCTCTCTTTCTGTAAATTTACCCATTCCTCATCACAGTCATCATATTTTACATGGTGAAGCTTTCTCTCTTTGTCATAGCCATTGACAAGGCCATAATACCAACTCTTGTCCAAAGGCCAATACACCTTGATTTTTCTATTCAAGACCCAGTTTGCATCCAAGTCTCCAGCCAAAATTTCATAAAAATGGCGCCTTTTTCTTGAGTTGCCCTTCTCTTTACGTCTTTTCCTTGGTCTCAATACCCTACCAGAAGCATCGACTGATACAGATTCAGAATCAGACAAATTCTCAGACCCAGACAAATTCTCAGACCCAGAACTAGCATTCCGACCAGATGATAAGAGAAAAGATAACTCATTTTCAGATGGTGATACAGACACTTTACTGTTCGAAGAAAAGCCAGTACAACTTGGATCAAACCGTGATGATAACATTCTTGCTGCATTCTCTTCAAGATTCTCTTCTTCATCATCTTGAATATCATCAGATGGCTTAACAGAAGAATCTACAAAACTCTCAGCCTTCTTGGCAAAACTTTTACCACCCTTAACCGAATCCTTCCTCTTCCTAGGTTTCCTCTGTGATCTTTTTAACAAAGTGTCACCGTCATTTACAGCTGAATAACCAGGAACACCACCTTCTTCCTTCAAATGCTGAACTGAACTTAACTCACTGTTTCTATTTTCTTTAAAATCATCAATAAGCTTCTCCTGTTTAACCTTCCAAGATTCATTCTGAGTGCCGGAATCTTCACTGGCTAGCTTCACTTCCTCAGTAACACCAACAACTGTACTAATAGATCGCCCTTCCAACTTCAACTCTCGACCACTCTCGAACTTGTTCTGCCCCACAGACCCACGTTTACGTCTCGGGATCCTAGTAACACTGTCACCCAAACTAAGTGAAATGGCATTACTACTGCAACCATTCTTTGATTTCTGACTCAAACCCAACTTCTTCGAGCTTTCCGGACAATGCAGCCCTGAACTGAACCCCCCATTACACACTTCAGTTAAACTCTTGCTACTATTGCTACCAGGGACGGTTCTAAAACTACTGAGAGGCAGAGCTTTCCTCTTCTTCTTTTTCTTGTTATTAATATTAATATCTCTCTTATCAACATAACCTTCTTGTGAACTTTCTTTCCTCTTCAAGCTCTTACTTTTACAAGACTCCTTTGGATCACCAGATTTATACAAACTCTTAAGATCCAAAGATCTTGATTTCTTAGGAATGTCCGCTCCGTGAGAGTTTACTATTATATTTTCCATCAACAATCCCTCAATGCAAACAGGGAAACCCCAATCCCCCACTTTTCACATTCCCATCACACATGTTTCAGATCTGTAAAACCAAAAAATAGCACAAAAATAAAAAAAAAATCCCCCAAATTTCCCATAAATTAGCCAATCACTCCCAACATTCATATATTCAAATAACTTCTTTAACAATTTAAACTATCAACAAACAAAACCGCAATAAAATCCATTACTTACCTGGATCGGTGTATCAAAGAACATCAATTTCCCCGCTGAATCGTAAAAAACAAAAGTACGAACGTAGGCTAGGGTTTGAATCCCCAATAGATTTGTCGATTTTTTAAATTAATTTCTCGATAATTTTCGTTTTCTGAAAAAAATTTTTTTTTATTTTTTTACCGCGAGAGACGGGAAAGACCTGAGCCTTCTTTCGGCTTCACGGAGGGTTTAGATCGAGAAATAACAAAAATAAAAGAATTTTAATAAGTCAAATAAAATGGAAAATAGGAAAAATTTTAAATATATGCTAGGCTTTTTTATTTTGTTACGTGTCAATATACTTACCCTCGGATTTATAAAGTTGCTTGATTAACGAACGGCCACGATTGGTTATAGCGAAAGATGGACGGTTTGGATTTTGAATGGATACGAGAGATTTGTGGTCGTTAAGCGGCTCGATTTTTGTTAAAACGGTAAATTAGATGGAAAAATGGAAAAAGGTTTTATTCAACATTTGCATTTTCATATTTGTTAACTAACCCTAAGTTTTTGTGAAATAACAAAAATGCCATCAATATGATTTTAAAGCCAGTAGGCGCCATTAAGTAAGTGAGAAAAGCCACCAGCTATAATCCAGCGTAATAATAACTCGCTATAATATGGACACGTGGCAGAAGAATTTGAGCATTGCACACCTGGCTGGATTTAAAAGAGAGTGTCGTTGCGCGTGGGAGGGAAGGCAGTTCTGTATTAAAAGCTGGTAACCGTCGAACATCTGCAGGGTGACGTGGTGAAAACCAAAAAATTAAATTACACTTTCATCTTTAAAATTTGCTCGTAATTACACTTTTGTCCAACATAGAAAACATGTTAATTCTTCCCGCCATAACCAAACATTTAATAATTTTAATTTTAACGAAATCATCCAAATTGTTAAATTGCAAATAGAAATCATCAAACGAACTTTTGTGGGTAAAAAAATATTTTTTTTAAACAGATATTTTTTAAAGTTAAAAGTTAAAAAAAAAGATATTTTTTAATTGAGTAATTATTTTTTAATTAAAATATATTAAAAAAGTAAAAAATTTCTTTGAATAGTTATTTTTAAAAATTTCTTCGAATAGTTATTTTTTAATATTAAAATATTTAAGCATACTTAATTTTATTTTTATCTGTAATTTTAATTTAATTTTTATGTAATTTTATTAATCGAATTGGTGTCACTTATTTTATAATTTCAACTCATTCAAAAAATTTATTTAACTTGTGATATTAATTCAATAAAAAAGTTTTAAAATAGTATAGATATGAATAGATAACAATATTATCGTTTCAAATGATTTTTGAATATCCAAATGCTTAAAATTTAAAACTTTATTTTAAAGGTATCTAGGACAAGATAAAAAAAATTGAAAATGAAACGGGTAATATTTATAAGTAAAAATATATTATTATTTTTTATTGTTATTTAGTTAAATATCATATCTATATTATTATTAAACGTATTGACTGAGTTGGTATTACGAGTTAACCAGACTCCAAACTCAAATGAAGAAATGTCACAAAAAATTAAATACCTATTCTCTAAATAATGGGAATGATGAGTTTGATATCACTCAAAATTTATTGAGTTTGATATTTTCAAACTCATTGATAGGATATATATTAACTGCAAATATATTATTATTATTATAAACTATTTTTAATTTTTTTGTATAAAACCGTTTTTAACTTCACATCCATTATATCATTCAAATGTAATTATCCACCATTATAATTTACCTTTTTTTTTTTTATTTATTTTTATTTTTTAAATAAATTTTCAAACGTATTTGCGTGCATTATAAAATCTAGTATGATATAAAATAGAATTAAAGATATTTACATAATTTACTTAAAAAATCTATTTCACATATAACATTACAACTTCCTTATTTTATTCCAAAAAAACTACCCACCTTAATAACATACTAAATTAC
>JBBYHM010000012.1:8472019-8483187 GCA_038381775.1 Adansonia rubrostipa
CGTATTATTAAACGAAAAAATATTGTTAATAAAATAAAATTACAGGTTTCATTCAAATTTTAATCGAAAATAAAATTAGGCATATTCTTTTTTTTAGCGTAATCAATTATCAATTAATAAAATACTTTTCAAGTTCGCTTTTTATTGGATAGTAAAAAGAGTTTTTTCTTACGGTTTTCATTTTAATGCTATTTTATAAAAAAAGGTTGCATAACAAGGTAATGCAGATATTAAGATTCAATCTAATATTACTAAAAGTCACTTATTAAGAGTAATTAGGTAAACTAATTGAGCTACGTCTTAGATTTTGTTTTGATGTATTTTTCATGTATAAATAGATATGTATAATCTTCATAAGTAAAAAGTTATATATGTATTAAATACAATATATAAAATATAAAATAATTTCAAAAAGAATTAAAATATAAATTTATAGTATTTTAAAAATACAATCAAATATAATAGTTCAAAATTATTTTTAAATATAATATATTTTGATATTATTTTTAAATATATTAATAATATTTTATAAGAGACAAAAATGGTTTCATTTTATAAATTAAATAGCATATTTAATTAAAATAAAATAATATTTTTATATTTCCTTAATAGCGAACAAAATATTTTAAAGCTGGAAAAAAAAAAAAAAAAGACCATTAAACGAGTCACGACTCGCGTCGGTACTGAGCAGCAAACTTAACCCATTTCGCCCCAAAATCCACAGTCAAGCTCTTTTCTCCATTTCGGATGCATCGTGGTTTTTCCCTTTGCATTTCCTTGCTAAAGCCACACCCGAAATTCGTCGGTTTTCAATATCACCCACCAATCGCATTCATGTGATCACTGTTTGCAAATTATAAAGCATTTATCTTGATTTTGATCTGGATCTAGAGCTTCGATTTCTTCTCCTATTCAAAATTCGAGTTTATTTGACAGATTGTTTGTTCCAAAATTAAGGTCGATCTGGTACAGTAGGGTTTCAGATCTCTCCAGTTTGAAGTAAGAATCTGCGTCCATATCCCTAATTTTGCTTAATTGCAAGGAAACGCAAGAAACTTAAAACTTTTTAGCCTTTCCATTTTCTTTTCTTTTCTCAGGGAATCAGATGTTAGACTAGGGACTTGGGTTTTTTTTTGAAGATCGTGAAGGTTAACAATAAAATGTCTGTAAAACCGGCACAACCGTCCATTAGGGATCGAACGCAAGAATTTCTGAGCGTGGCGGAGAGGTTGAGGAAGTCGATCACGCCTGGGTCGGGCCAAAATGGGCCGAGTAGCAGTAGTTCGAGAGCGGAGGAAAAGAGATCTCTGGTGGCGCATCAATCGGAGTTTAATAGGAGGGCTTCTAAGATTGGATTTGGGATTCATCAGACTTCGCAGAAGCTGTCAAAGTTAGCCAAATGTAAGTACTTATATCAACTTTATTTACATTTGTAAATGTTTTTTTTTTTTTTTTTAAGAAATACACAATAATAGATGGAGGTTTATATGTTATGGTTTTTTAGAAAGAAGAGAAGGTTAGAATTTATTGGGCGTGTAGCTTAGAATTTAGGAACTTCTAAGAAGAGTTGTACTGAAATGTTGAGTGATAGATTTAATGAACTTATGGGATGTGCAAAAATGAACTTAGTTACTCGAAAGAATTTCAATCTAACAACGTTTTGGAAGAATGTAGTTGAACAGGTCAAAAGCTCCTGTTGGGTCAAAAAGGCTGTTAAGAGTATGGATTGGAAGAAAGATGTTCATTGATGCTTTGTTTGGTGATAAGTATGGAAAATTGGAAGGATAGAAAATTGAGAGACTGCAAAAGTGAAAGGAATGGAAATATATTTTGCTTCTTCCAATATCTTATATAGTGGTACCCCTAGTCTTGATATAAATGGAGCAGTAGTTGCATCGTTGGCTTGTGATTTTTAAGAACGATGGAAAAGTTGATGGAAATAAGAATATTATTTCTATTAAATGCTTGATGAAATGAAAAGTGAAAGAAAAATGAAAAAACATGATTTAAATTTTTTGACCTTTTTAAGTGCAGCGGAGATAGAAGGGCAAACATTTTTTACAAAGGTGAGTAACTTTGTACATTTGCAGCAGGTAACTCACACCATCAAATATTCTTTCCCTTAAGATTTGTAATTTGAGAGTATTGATTTTTGTTATGCGCATTTATATATTATTTTACTATCAAAATAAATGTTATTTTATATTAATATTTCAAAATATGTTCTAAAATTAAGTAAATATCTTTTTTATTAATAAAATAATTTAATTGGGTAATTCACTTGCTTAGGTCTAAAAGCATGGACCAGAGTTGACTGGGCTGGTGGGCTTGGGTGGTTGGCATTTGGTCATATTGTCTGTCTTACCAAGCATGAGTCAAAGTCATTTTCTTCCTGCTTTTTCACCTTCTCATATCCAGCCTATGGCTCTCCTTTTCTGCTTGGCAAAGTCTTTAATGATGCCAGCGGATGACATTTGTTTGTTTATGTTTATACGTGATTCATTTTTAGTACATAGTGGACTAGGAAACGACTCATTTGTCAAATGGTACTTTGCTTATATCAATGGAAAATAATTTTAAATTGGTTTTGTCATCCTTGAACTGAAATAAAATAATCAAGATTTTAGTCAGTAGTCACAGTAAGAGAAACTGCCTTCATTTTCTTTTAGACTATTACATTTTAAGTAGATGCTGTGCAGAAACAGCAAAAGTCAAAACCATGCTTCTACAGCTCTGCCGCTGTCCCCTTTCCTCTTCCAGTCGGTGTTTTGGTTGGAATTGAATTAGCAAATGTTGGGACTTGACCATAAGAATTGAAGTAGGGAATGCTCCTGTCTTGGTTGTCTTGATTGATTGTACTATTGTTGTAGCTTAACTTGATGAAATCCTGTGTTCACAGCTGTCAATGACACGTATAGAAGAAGACAAACGGGCTAGATACTGACTCATTGCTGTTGTTCTTATCGTAGTTACTATGATCTCGTATGTCATTCTTTCAGTATGATAAAAGCAAAATCCTACATTTTGCTTACTTTGCAGTGGCCAAGAGGACTTCAGTTTTTGATGACCCTACTATGGAAATCCAAGAACTCACTGCAGTTATCAAGCAGGATATAACTGCACTTAATTCTGCAGTGGTAGACCTTCAACTTTTCTGCAATTCTAGAAATGAAGGTGGTGTTTCCAGTGACACATCTAGTCATTCAACCACAGTTGTAGATGACTTGAAGAATCGCTTGATGAGCACCACGAAAGAGTTCAAAGAAGTCCTCACCATGCGAACAGAGGTAAAGCCTAGATTTTCAGTCTGTTTGCTCAGTTAGTTACTTAGATCTGTTTTGCTACTATTCCTCATGGTAATGTCATTGGTAATTCTTTCCCTTGACAACTGATGGCAATCGAATTGCCTTGTCCAGAATTTAAAAGTGCATGAAAATAGAAGACAGTTATTTTCTTCCACTGCCTCAAAGGATTCTCCAAATCCTTTTGTACGGCAGCGCCCTCTGGCTGTCAAATCAGTGGCTGGAGCTTCAAACAACCTTCCTCAATGGGTTAATGGGTCTTCATCTTCATCTCAGTTGTTTCCAAGGTAACAACTTGTTAAGGTATTTTGTGGTAATATACCTATAACTTTCCTTTTGGTACAAGTAATATACCTATGACTTATTAACCGGAGAAAATAATTTAGCGCTTATTAGGAATCTGAGTTTTCTTTAGAAACTTCCGAGTCCATTTAATGACAACTTCTTGTTGAACACCCATGGAATATTTCTTAAAATTCCTCTTGTATGTTTTTAGCACTTTGCAACCATTGCATATTTCAGCTCTTTTGTCCAGAACAGCCACAAATTCTATTTTCATTTTTGCTGTGTGTGCAGTGTACGCATATGCCCCTGATGGTCAAATGCTGCCATTTCCTTTTATTATTCATGCAGATTTTTTGGGTTAAATTTATTTTCATCGTTTTGTTTCTTCTGGTATCAAATATTGTTGGCTGCTTCTATTTTAGTCTTGCTGGCTTTAACCTTCGCATTTAATCCATAGCCACTTAAAATTCTGTGCAATAGTGAAACTTCATTTCTGGTTCTTAATTATACAGAAAGCAGATGGATGGGGAGAGTCAACCATTGCTCCAGCAGCAACAGCAAATGGTTCCATTGCAAGACAGTTACATGCAGAGCAGAGCTGAAGCTCTTCAAAATGTAGAATCCACTATACATGAGCTAGGCACCATATTCAACCAGCTAGCTACTCTGGTTTCTCAGCAAGGAGAGATAGCCATCAGGTCTTTTTAAGGAACTTTGCTTTTCTTGTGTGTGTATATATATATATATATATATATATATATATATATATATAATTTGCTATTATATCACTTGCTAATATATAAGGTGTTTTATGTCATTGTATACTGCAGTGGTTTCAGATAGAGTAATTGCTGTTCAGGTTTATCCTGTTTGGAATTCCTAACAGTGTATATGGCCATTGATGAATTGGATTAAGCTAATTATTTGACTTTAAGCTAAGTTTGGTCAAATAGTTCATTACAGCCATGTAACACTCTTAGGCATAAGCTTAGCAGTTTCACGTAATTGCATGGTTGTGTTAGAAACAATGATAGAATTCAATAGCCAATGATAAATTATGGTGGCTTGCATCCTGATATTTAAAATTGTGGAATTATTAATCTAAATGTTATTAGCTAGCATAGAGAACATGTTTAAACCCAAAAAGAACAGGTGCTCATACTGTTTTTTGGGCTAACTAATTAGTTCTTCTCATGGAATATTAGCATTCTTGTTCAGATATTAATCAGTCCCTCGCATGATGGAATGGGTATAAAAATTAGATACATTCACTGATTCGCTAGCTAGCATAGAGAACATGTTTAAACCCAACAAGAACAGGTGCTCATACTCGTTTTTGGGCTAACTAATTAGTTCTTCTTATGGAATATTAGCATTCTTCTTCAGATATTAATCAGTCCCTCGCACAATGGAATGGTTATAAAAATTAGATACATTCATTGATAAAAGCGATCCATTTGTGGTGACTGTCAAAAGTTACGAATAATTCCCACCAATCTAAAATAATTTCACTTGTATGAAGAGAGCTGCAGTACACATTGTTATCGCTGAATTTCTTAAACTGATCTATGGACCACCGGACTGTGATGTTTTCTTTTCAGGATCGACGAGAACATGGATGACACCTTAGCGAATGTGGAGGGAGCACAGGGTGCTTTGCTTAAGTACCTAAACAGCATATCATCAAACAGGTGGCTAATGATCAAGATATTTTTTGTACTGATTTTTTTCCTTATGGTTTTCCTATTCTTTGTGGCATAGTCAATAAAGTGACATGGAAAGCGGAAAAAAAAAAGAGAAAGGAAAATGATAGTGCCTTTTTCTTAGTGCTCTGTTCTTTTTATATATACGGTCATTTTTAGCTTTAGGCCACAATCCTGTCCTGCTGAGTTGTGATCGAACCATTTTGCTTACTGCAATGTGTATGTTCGGGAACATGTAAATTATAAAGGGTATTCGAAACAATGAGAATGGCAGAAACTATACTATACATTTTTTTTATTGTTGTTTTTTTTTAATTTTGGGTATTGTTTGGCAGAATGTCTCTTAATGTGCCAACTATACCGATTATCAACTTCTATAGGTTCACTCTAGCTTCTTTATGATGATTTTTATATATATATATAGTAAGTATTAGGCAAAGGAATAAATGTGGCTTGGCTTAGCTTTATTTAGAAACAATGGTGATTTGCTTTGATTTGCTTTGCTTGGCTTTGTCAATGTGATACTTGACTTTATTTGCTTGGCTTTTGAAGTTTGGATTCTCAAATTGCCCCATTTATTAACCTGGCTTTTCTCCAGTTTCCTTCTTTGGTTATAGACATACATTGCTTTCTGGCTCTTGACTCTTGAGTTGCCTTTTCCATGTTGCTTTTCTAATAAAAAATGGGAAGAAATATGCAGTTTATTAAGAAACACTCCGGTAGATATAGGTTTGGTCTGGCTGATATCTGTCTATACATATATAAAGTTTTTGACTGAGTTTAGTGAGATTGAGTTAGGAAAAAAAAATAATAAAATTTTAATGATATTTATGTATTTTAATTTTATAAAAAAATAGTTTTTTTAAAAAATTACCTCATCAAATAGCTCATACTTTTACTATTATAATTTTCTTAATTTTTGAAGTAATTTTATTTTAAATTGCTTACTCATTAAATAATTTAAAAAACAAAAAATTTAAAAAATTTGTAATTTTAAAAAAATAATTTTCTTCATCTACAGTCTACATAGTGGATGCATTAAGATCTAGTATTTTATAATTTTTCTGTAAAAAAATGGAAATTAAAATTAAAAGAAAAAAAGGATAAGGGATTTTCTTTTATTTGTATTAGTTTTACAATCTTGTCTAATATGGTCTTAGTTTTATTATCAGACTTTCGTGTTTTTTTAAAAAAAGAAATTATAAATATAAAATTTAAATTTCAGATTTATTAATAACATTTCATAAATTAATTGTGTCTTGAGTTCATCAAACTTTAGTAGATTGTATACCATAAATTTACAAATATAATAAATAAGTATGATTAGTTTTGTTAGCTTAAATTTTGTTTCACATTCTTAGTTTATATATATATATATATATATTAGACAAGATGTCCAATTCAATTTCAGTCTCGCCTCCCCAACCCCCCCCCCCCCCAACCGGGGAAAAAAAAAAGCAAGATTAATGCTAGAAACTGAAAACCAAATCGAAACGAAGTCGTTGGGCATTTTACCTCCACCTTTGGTGATTTCAGAAAATACTAGTACTGCTGTCCGATCAGGCCAACGGGGTTAAAGAGAAAAAAAAAAAAAAAAAGAAGATAAACAACCGTATTAAATCTCATCCACCTCCTCACTTTCTGACCCATTTTACGGTGTCTCTACCAAGTTTCAACCCTATCCTAGGACTCTCTTCTTAACACTGCAGCAAATTAAGTTCATTTCAAACCCTAATTTTCTCTCCTTCTATTTCCTGTTTTCTTTCCCGAGAAACAGACGCTCCTTTCTGAACTCCGAATCACTTCCAATCTCAAAAAAGCCTAACACAATCATTTCGTCTTCTCACAGAATTTTTTTTTAAAATAAATTTCGTTTTTGACATCTCGATCTCTGTGTGGTTTTTTTTTTTTTTAATTTAACATTTTCGCATATTTGTCGATTCGACTTTTTTTTTCCCTTTATTTTATTTGGGTAAATAAGGAGAAATGGCGGGAGGAGGAAGCAGGAGAAACGAAGGATCTTTGGTGATCAACAACACGAACGTGTTTGCAGCTCTCGAAACTCTCCGGAAGAAGAAGAAATCTGACAAGGACCGAGGTTCTTCTAGAAAAGCTTCTTCCAAGTCTCAGGAGCAACAACAACGGCCACAAAGAGAACCCGAGCAGCAGGTATTTTGGGCTCCGACACCGCTCACTGTCAAATCGTGGGCTGATGTCGATGACGACGATGATTATTATGCTACAACTGCTCCTCCTCAGTACGATTGGGGGTCCTCGGAGCCGTCAAAGAGTCATGAAGACAAAACCTCCGTTGTAGAGGTGAATTAACCTATTGGTTAAATGATCAATTGTCTTTTCTTTTTCTGCATTGATTGCTATGGAATCCATTAGTGTAACTTTCAAAAGATACATATATTTATTAAAACTCTGGTTAGATTTTGTTTTATTATTATTTGAATGATTTTGGATAATTATGTGATGGGAAATCGTAGAATGTAAGCCTCGTTGTCGGTGATTGGAAAATGAACTTTTAAAAGTGAATGCTTTGACGGATGAAACTGATAGCATACTTATCGATGGAATTTGGCTTGGGGTGGCGATGTTGATCTGGTTTCTCATATATTCTAGATTAAATTTATTATTTTCTACCGGTCGTTAATTTAAGTTCAAGTTTGGAGCTATTTTAGGTGTTAAATTACTGGGTATTTGTGGTGATAGTAGTGATAATTGAGCATGCCTCATATGTATAAGTCAGTCGTGTTGCTAGAATTTTTTTTTGAGAAGGTTCTTACTGAAGATTGGGGGATCATGATACATGCCAAATGAATTTGGGGGAACTCCAAACTCTTCCAAGGAACCTGTACAGTAGGGCTGAGCAATACAAGAACTGGCAGGATTTTCGTAAGTTAATTTGGTAATAGATGCTCCTCATGGTTCTTTTCACCAGCAGTGGATTAAACTTATGCTAGTTAATGGTGAAGACTGTGTTCATTTGTCTATCCTACGAATGCTAATTATTCGGATTGCAATACTATGAAAGGTACTATGATTAACAGTGTTCATTCAGGAACCTTGCTTTAAAAAAGAAATAGGAAAAAGAAAACGTTTGATACAATGGAACTAATGTCTCTGATGGAGCTAAAGTGAGAATGAAAATTGGTCTTTTCTATGTGGATGAGGTGTTTTCTTCGTTTCTTTTTATGTTGTATTATGCTATTGAAGAATCAATTTCAATAGAATAGATAGGTAAATTTGAGTTGGTAATCCTCCTAAGGAGAAGAGGGGAAAAAGATTATATTGGTGTATCTTGTCATATAGTTGAGTTTTGAAATTATAAGAGTTTATTCTTGTCTTGTTGCATAAATAGCATAAATCCTTAAGATGTCATGTCATATTTTAGTTCTCTCTTTTTCTAAGTGGAAGTTTATTGTATGATCCTTGCAATTTAAGGTAGGAGAAGAAGGGAAACAAACCAGCGGAATAGGCTTGACGAAGGGGAATAAGTGAATGGGATATAAGATATAACATGTGGCCACAGTTACTGGCAGAGAGCCAGCAGGGCCTTCCTTCTGTGCTCTCCCAAGGCTCAGATCCATTTACGCTTTTGTCATTTTGCCAAAAGGATGAGCCCTTGAGCATAAATGATTTATCCTGCATGATTGGTTGGCTATAAGTGATACAGAGTGAATGATGGATGTCAGTTTGCTTTTTGACAAGCTATGTCTCATTTATTTTTACTTGATCTGGGATTACAGGATAGTGAGAGTGAAGAAGATATTTTAGATGACGGTGATGATGATATGGAGGAAGATCGTGACCATGAACCAGAGATTCAAGTACATCCTGAGCCTGTGCTAACAAAGGCTCCTGTAGTTCCTCCACCGCTCAAGGAGCCAGAAAGACAACTAACAAAGAAAGAGAGGAAGAAAAAGGAACTTGCAGAGCTGGAGGCTCTTCTCGCTGATTTTGGAGTTACACAGAAGAAGAGCAATGACGAGGATGAGTCACATGGTAGGTTTAACTTTTAACCGACTTAGTTCTATTATTGTTATAATACTCCGTAATTGTTTGCTTGCAACATTGTTCCTATAGTTTAGGTGGAAAGTTCATTTTTTTTTTTTTTTGTTATTTATTTCTATTTTTGAGGTTAGAAAGCAGTAGAATCAAATATGAGGTGATTTTTGTTTTTACAAACAACACTTGATATTGATGTATCATCTTCGGGGACGTAATGGCTGATGAACTTGAAGCTGTTTGTGAGCCTGAATTTGAAAAATATGAAATTCTCTATCCCAAGCGCATGTATGCAACCTTTTTTATTTGTACAATATTTCATTTTAAGGCTATATGTTGTTTGCTTAGCTGTAAAGAAGCACTGTACGAATGAGAAGATGGCATTTCTAGCCCAGAACTATTCCATTTCTCAAATATCTATGATGGAATGTCTATACTTAGCTAAGTCTTTATCTCTTATATCCGACAGATGCTGCGCAAGAAAAGGAAGATGGAGAGGGAGAAAAGAAGGAAAATCCCGTGGGAGAGTCTAAAAGTGCCAAGAAGAAGAAAAAGAAGGATAAATCAAAGGAAGGAAAAGAATCACAGGATGAGCCTACTAGTACAGACGTCACCAATGGACCAGATGAAGCTGCGGGGACTGAGCAGACCGGGGAGGATGTATCCGCCGTCGATGTGAAAGAGCGGCTAAAGAAGATGGCATCTATGAAGAAGAAGAAATCTAGTAAAGAGATGGATGCTGCCGCAAAAGCTGCCGCACACGAGGCAGCTGCGAGGAGTGCAAGGCTTGCTGCTGCAAAGAAGAAAGAGAAGAACCATTACAACCAGCAGCCAGTGCGGTAAACCCCCCCTCTTTTTTTTTCTTGGACATACATAGGTACATTACATATATGAACATGTTTTTATCGTTGTTCATATGATTACGCGAAATAAACAGTAGGGTTTCCTTCCATGAAAAAGATTTGACCTTTTAGCTGTATTTGAACGAACTAAAAGAAAGTTTTTAATCTTTTATTAGCATTTTGGATCCTATTGTTGCTCAGCTGTCATGGAAAACATTGTTTAATGGCAAGTTTTGTTTGCCAAAATTCTTCATTGGGCAACAGCTGGACTTTGATTTTTTCTGTTTATTACATGATCTTGCTGCCGAGATTTCTGCTGATGAGAATGTTATGCTTGATGTGGCAAATTTGCCATTACTGTGAACGCTTCTCGGCTAAAAGTTTCTTTAAATTTGATAGTTTTAAACATGAAAAATATGACACGGCAACCGATAAACTTAAACTCCAAAAATCTATATATATATATATATATATATATATATATATAACACGGCAAATGATAGGCTTAAACACAAATAACACATTTAAGATACGTATAACTGTAGCTTGTGTTATCATGTCGACACATGTTTAATAACATGTTCAAAACATAATTGCTAACCAGTCTTTTTACGTGTAGACATGTACAAATTCAATGTTTACGACGTTTAAGAAAGTAATTTAATATAACTTATAAACTATATTTTTTTCCTTTTTTTTCTTTCACAATGTCGTTTTCGTGTAATTCTTAATATTCTTTCTTGATAGTAGACCTGCTCATGGGCCGGGCCGGACCAGATTCGGGTTGAGTTTGAGCATGGTATTAACATTAAAAATGCTAGCCCAAGCCCGGCCCGGCCCGAAATATGGCTTCAAATTTTACCCAAGCCTGTCCATATTTGTAAATAGATAGTTCAAGCCCGTTTAGGCCCGCCAATATTATATTTTTTTATAATTTATTTTTTTAAATATATTTTTTTAAATTTAATTTTTATTAATTTAATAATTTTTTTATTAAGTTTATAAATATAAATAATTTAATT
>JBBYHM010000012.1:8483287-8505767 GCA_038381775.1 Adansonia rubrostipa
CTTGATAGGTAGGGGTTGAATTTTTCGTTGTTAATCTTTGTTCTTTTATTTTATCTTATTATCTTTTATTCTATTATCTGGAACCTTCTGATATCAGATAATCACATTAGATTTCGATTATTTTAAAGCTGAGTCGGATCAGATTTTAAATCAGAGGAAAGCTCTCTGGTATTTATTTTTTTTTATTCACAATATTCAAAATCAAGATTTTGCTTAAGACAATAAATTTCTCACCATTTGGCCCAACAGGCATTCATTGTATTTTGTTATCTTTACAAAGAAAATGAATATTGGCAACATGTATAATCCTTTTTCTTATTTCTAATTGCAACTTTCAGAAATATTACACATCGTAAAATATTTAACCTGATGCTATCCAAGCACGGCATAAAAAAATAACATTAATTACTTTACAAACATATCAAAATCTGTACATAGTATGAATTTTTAATGTGCTTAGATTTATATAAATATATACACTTTAAATACGATTATAACATATAATACAAATACATGATTTAATAAGTCTTAAATTTTTTATTTCCTTAAATAATTTTTTGTTATAATGATTATAAATCATAAGTCTCTTTCATTAATCAACCCATTTTGTAATTTTTTTTCCAACATTTAGAATTTGAAGATGGAGATTTCAACTCCACTCATCAGAGCAAAGAGAATATATAGCAACCATTAAGCCAAATGCTCATATAAATTTTCTAATTCTCTTACAACATGAAAAAAAAAAAAAAAAAGAAATAATGTAAGTCAAAAGGGGAGTAAGCTATAAGTAGGGAAAAGAAAGCTATAGGGAAAAAGTTCAGTATCTTCATTTCCATTGTTTTGAAGTTCCCATTACAAATCCTGTTACCAAGGTTTGATCTGAACTCTGAAATTAACAGTCGAATAGTTAACCAACAGATCACGTGACTGCTGGCAAAAAAGGTAAAAATATTATTACTATATATATATATACACACACACACAGATGTATGTGTGTGATTACATAGTAGTAAATCAAATTCCATTCTGATTGCCAATGCAGTGAGAAATGAGAATTTTACAAAGGGCCAATGCAAAATGTGGCTACAAACAATATCGGTGATTGAAGAATATTTACAATGTTGATGTTGTATCTGTATGTCTGTCAAACAAGAGCTACAGCTCTCACCCCGTAAGACAACCGTAAAGAATGGAAGGAACCACCACCCAACACATCAGAAGAAACACCATCAAACTGTATGCAGCTGGAACATACACAACATATAAATCAATATTCCAAGGCCATCAATATATTTATTATTATTATTATTATTATTATTATTATTATTATTATTAGATAGAGCTGCTATTAACTGTTGCCCACCCGTCTCTCACCTCGTCGCTGGTTGTCGTGTGCTCCAGAAAGTGAGCTCAAGATGCTGCTGCTGGTGGTGCTTGTCCCCGAGATCATGTCCAATATGTTCTCCCCAACTTCGTTTTTGCAAAGAGGGCAGGAAGCATTGATCTTAAGCCACTTATCTACACATTCCTTGTGCATGAAGTGAGAGCATGGCAACTCCCTCAGCTCATCATTATTCACATATTTTGCCAAACAAATGCAGCAGACCTATACAAAAATCCCAGCAGTAGTCATATTATCAGCATGAAAGCATAAAACTATTAGTCATCAAGAGCTCGGATGGATAAAGTATAATGGCAAATAGCGAAGCCCAGCAGTTTCAGAACCCAAATAGTGTGGTGGGTTCAAGATAATTGAATATCAAAGGAACAAAACAGTAACATAAGAAGAGAATGATTAACCATGAAATGCGCAAATGCACACATATAGATAGTGTTTATGACACCTTGAATTATGAATTTCGACTCAGAGCGCACAAAAAGAGATCCTTGCCTTTTATAATCTGGAATACTGAGGCATGTCAATGAATTATCGAAGCAATAATAATAATGGAAAAAAAAAAAAAACTCACTGCATCTTCTCCAGAGATGGCACGTTCCTTTTCTGTTCCTGCAGCTACGAGCCCACCCTCACTGCCACCTGAGTTGATTTCACTACCATCACAATTTTTACTTTTCTTCACCTTGAACTTGTAAGCTGGTAAAGCCTCTATGGATTCGGGTGTGGCCCCTTTGGTCTGTGATAGATCCTCTCTAATTCCAAGGACAGAAATAATACAAGGCAGGCAACAGCAGATCGTAGCGCATAGAATGAAGGGTATCGCATATCCGATACAGCTAAATGTAAGAAAAACTATACATAACCTGAAAACAAAAAAAAGGTAAAAAAGAAAAAGATGAACTCTCAAGAAAAGTTGCAAATCAAAAGTTAAAATGCAGAACATGCCGCTAGGCAGTGGCCGGTACCTGTACATGTTAGGAGCTTCACTGGCAGATGAATGCCCACCAAAGATCCAGACGTTTCCAACCACAAACCAGACAGCAAAGAAGCAATCTAAAAACATTTTTAAGTATTCCACTAGCATTTTAATTCTGCAGGACAAAAATCAGCTGTCACCACTATAACAATCATCAAGGTAAATATCACTCTTTGTCAAATTTTAGAAGCATTCCTCCCCCCCCTCCAAAAAAAGAGAGGTCAAATGGTCAAACCTCCATATTAGCAATGCAAACCATGGAAGCAAACATTACAAATCAACCCTAAACCCTAGCTAAAAAAAAAAAAAACCATGACCGACCCTCTATGTTGTTATATGCATGAAATTGCTCTAGGAAATATTTATGAGCCATGATTAAATTGGATTGTATTGGCGATGTTCAAAAAAAAAAGAAAAAAAAAAGGTTGTGTAGATAAATAAAATGGCATGAAAAAGAAAGTGCCATGAAAAAGGGATCTGTGACTTAAAAAGTGATGTGAATGGCTCTTTGAAAGATTCTGAACAATGAAAAGTGTCTATGGGTGACTTAAACTGAAATACATCCTTTATCTTAACTTTACCTTAGCTTTTCATTACCAACTTAACAAAGTGCTACATGATCATTGATGAGGTCTTAATCTCACTAGTAGAGAGAGACAAAAAGCAAACATATGAGAATCTAGCATTGGTTTGTACTTTGCATTGACGCAAACTTATCTAGCTTGCATGCAATGATTTATAAAGAGATCTTTTATACACATGCTAGAAATCCATTCAAAGCATGGTGCTTATGATTGAATTAAAGCATGAATTTCGATTTGTTTGTGTTCTACCTTAAGTTGGGATTTTGAGGTAACTTTTAAAGGAACTTAAGAAAATCATTATTTAAATACATTCATCTCTAACTTTGGCGAGTTTTATTTTGTTTATTTAGTTTTTGTCTAGCTTTTATTTTGTTTTGCTTGAGGACTAGCACAAAGTTTTGGGGTGTGATAATTCTATAAAATAGAGTTCTTTAGTTTCATTATGTGCACCAAAGTTAGCTAAGTCCTAGAGGTCTTTGTTTAGACTTTATTAATTTCTTAGTTTATTTTAAATTAGTTGTAATCATTTGCTTTATTGATTAAATTATATAATAATTTAGTATTTTTCTTGTTTTTGGAGGCCCAAAACTTGGAGGAATTTTTGAGGTGCGACAACGTATTAAAGAAGCAAAGTGGAACCATCCAGACAATTTTCTAAATTTTGCTACTTTGTCACTTGTGCACAAAGTTACCCTTCCTTGTTTTGGCAACATATAAATAGGAATTTTTAAGACTTAAATTGAGCTGGAAGATTTTTAAACTTGAGCTTTTATTACCCTAGTTTTTTAAAAAGAAGAGCAACCATCAACTTTGCAAGCGGAGAAGAACAATTTAGAGAAGCTCAAATCTCAAGACCAGTAGTTTTTTTTTTTTCCTTTTTCTTTAATGTTTTTATCTCCCTTGTATTGTTTATGATGATGAAACTCCCATGTTTTGTGTTTACATTAACATGAACTAAATTAATTTTTTTAAGGTTGCAATGGAACTCACCATGTAGCTTGAATTATTTTACCACTTTTCTTGAATTAATGACAATTGAGTTGTTTATTCAATCTTGTACTTAGTGCTTCTAATTGACCAACCACCAATTAGAATGATTTGGTAACCAATGAACCCAAAAAAAGGAATTTTGTGTTTAGACATGAATTGAACAAAATATGTTTTATACTCATTTATTATGATGAATTGATCTGCATATTATATAAGAATATATGAGCATGTCATTCGCAGTCGAATTATAATTTAAGTTTAATGAGTTTCTCTTCAATTCAATTTGCATACGAAATTAAATTTGTTAAGAGAGATATTCTTATAAGACCATAAGAAGATACTTATAAATAATTTAGAAATCTAAGTTAACAACTTATTGATATTAATCAAGTTAAGATGGTATGACAAATTTAAATGAAAACTTGAGAGAAGCTGTAATCTTAGGTTTTTCACATTAATTAGAGAGAAGCTGTAATCTTAGGTTTTTCACATTAATTAAACTCAATTTGTTTTCTTTAATTTGCTAGTTAGTTAATTTTTGTTTACTTTTAATTTACAATTTTTAATCGATTGTTTGAATAAGATTAAGTTGTTTTAATTTTAGTCATTAGCGAATTGGGTGATAGTTCCTCATTAGATTGACACTCTACTTTTTTACTATATTACTCGTTACAACATGTGCACTTGCATGGTGAAAAACCAAGAACAAGAGTAAGGAAGATGAAAGTGACAGTGAGAGTGGGAGTGGGAGTGGAAGAACAAAGAAGATAAGAGAGCGAGAACAAAAGGAATATGGTGGGAACAAATGGATTTGTGTACTACTCGGTTGGGTTCAAAATTGACCAAACTCAATTATTTTTCATTTGCGATTCTAATTTAAGGGAATTTTTTATGAAAAAAATTAATTATATATTAATTTTTAAAGAAATAATTATATACTGATTTATTAGTTTTTAATTTAAGATTTTATGTTTGAATTTCAAGATGGTTTTTTGTAGTGGTAGTTGTATTCTTAATTATTTTTATTATTATTTTTGCATCAGAGGTTTTGATTACTATTTATTATGTAATTAATTAATATTTAAAAGTATCATCTATTAAAAAATAAATTAAAATTAATTTATGATAGAAATGTTAAATAAAATAATTTGCTAAAAAATTAAATTACATAATGAGCATTTCATATTCTACCATTCTTAGGATTAAATTGATTAAAAATTGAACTTAAAAAATTTTGACTAGATTCAATTTTTAATAATAAAATAAGCAACATAATTTATATATTGTTAAATATAAGTTTATTTTGATATATATACAAAATGTCAAGTATATAGCTACGCGAATATTACTATTTTCCTATAATATTTTGTTATAATATAAAAGAAAGTGAATGATTTTTTTATAAATAAAACATTATAGTGTCATAAATTGTTTTAAAAATTATTAAAAATGAGTTTATATATGATTATAATTAATTATTATCTTATCTAATAAATTGTACAAAATGAAGAAGAAATCATGACCACGGTAGCATCTGTTATGTCCGCAATTGCAATAAACATGACGTAGCTGCAACCGCAATTTAAATCCCTGGACACGGATACTACAGGAAAAATGAAGAGTCTGGGCAACATAGATCCCTACATATGAAGTGCATGCCACATTATAGGTTCATTGTCTTCTACACGTGAGGGGAATATTGATGGAGAGATAAAGTAAATCTCTCATTGGTTAAACTGGGGTATCTTGGACACATAAATATGACAAGGGTCACTCTACCTATTGCTAATTGAATTTAGATTGGATGCTCATCTTAAAATTGAACACATACAACAAGCATAACTTAAGAGTGTATTATTCTCAACTTTTTTTTTACTCATTTCAAAATAATAAGAAAACTGTACCTTGCACTTGTCACTCCCACGTTTTGGCCACCTCTAGGAGATGTAGTTGCAGTACGATGATCACCCCTATCAGAAGTCCTTGTAACAGAGAGAGAAGAGGGTCTCGCAGGGGCATTATTGTGTGAAGCATGGCGATTTTGAGCGGAGTCTTGCTCAGAAGCCTGGTTACGATGACGATAACGCCAATAAAGAAGTGGAAGGGTTGCTACACATCCAGATGCATAACCCACAATCCACACAAACAATGGTGCACGAGGGTGCTCATTCCTTGACAAAGACAAGACAATAATAGCTGCTACAATCTGGCTCACGGTGAGAACTAGCTCAACAAAAATCCACAAACCAGAATTTAATGGACTCCTCCTCCGACGGGCATCCCCTCTCCTTACAGCAGATGAGGTTCTTGTGTTTGTACCATTGGAAGAAGATGTTGAAGGTTGAGAACCTAGCACTCTTGCACTGGTAGAAGGTCTGTCTTCATGTTGCAAAACATCCAATCCATTTGAAGTTGTTTCATAAGACAAATTTGAAGAGGAAGTATCACCACTCCTTGGTATGTCAATAACATGTTCGCTAAAGTTCTTTGATTGCTCCATAAACAATGGACAAGTGTTACCAAGTTTTCAGAATGCAGTCCCGAAGAAGGAACATCCGTCGAAGTTCACTAACACAATCAGAAATAATAAAAGCATACAAACCTAAAACAAGGTTAGCAACTTTATGTACCACTTCTTAACTGTGCTGAAACAATAGGCACTTTTGTCCCTGGGATTTTTCAAGTTATGATGATCGACTTAACTTATCTCGCACCTCAAGATGTGGATAAATTAACAATTCCTGTTCCGCCAAGAATGAAAAATGCAACCAAGTTAGAATAAAAATATAAACTTTTTCTCTCCCTAGAGGACATGAATATAAAACAGTTGCAAAGCATAAATCAAACTAAAAGGGCCAAAAACATATTGAACGCACAAAACCCTAAATCCCCACCAAGTGAACCAATGAAAGGGCTTGCACCATTAAGCTTTCAAAACCTAATTAATACAAGAAGAACGAAACATATATAACCAAAGTATACTTTCTGAGTATAAATGGACGATAACAAATAACATCAGAAAAATATGCAGATTACCATTCACACAATATATTCAAAAGACAGAAAGCAAAAAACTAGCTGATGGCATAATAAAACTGAAATAATCAAGAATGTTTAGATGCATTACTGCTCATATCGAGAATCGTTTGTGCAACCCTCAAATGCACACCAGTGCGAATTTGCCTTAATCATCCCATCTCCTCCCTTTTTTATTATTTAAAGAATTAAACACTCACCAGTTCCCTCAACCAAGCAAAGGCCTTGGACACTTTCTTATGACAAATAAGAAATTTATGGGTGAAATTAAGGCTTAAACTAAGCATATCCACAGCTCATTTGACATTTGAGCTCAAAAGAAGTAGAAGAGGAGGAAATCAAAGCAGCTTCACTATTGAAGGAAAGGAAATTAACTTGGTTTCAAGAACTAAACTTAAGAAACCGGAGTGGCTATTACAGTTTCTTTAGAAGCAATAGAAATTTCTCATTCCTATTCTTGAATTTCTTTTAATCAAGAATGGAAAAAATTCACTTCCAAAACAAGCCCAAAACTTAAAGAAAACTATTCAAATCTAAGTCGATAGCAACCTTATTAAGATCGAATCAGTACCATGCCCCTTAATGGTTAAAACTAAGTTCCCCGATCAACACGACACTCGATTCCTGCTGAACCACCAAAGGCCGAGCGTTGACTAATATTAAAAAAAGGATCAAACCCACTGAAGTTGAGAAAAAAAAAGCCATAAATCCTCGATCAGAGAACCTCCCAAAAGTAAAAAATTAATCTATAAAAAAATTTGACATACAGCAAAAAACAAAAAAAAGGGTGAACATACAGGAAAGAGAGAGAGAGAGGATCGTACCAGAAAGGGCTGAACTCGAGAGAAGCGATTAGACAGTGTTGGAGCTGAGAAAGGAAGTGACCGGAGAAGAAAAAACCGGCGACGTTCGGTGAGTAAAAAACTGGTGCTTTTGGGCCTCGTTTGTTGCGTATTCGTTCGTATTTCTTGGGAGATGATATTAATATCAATAATAAAAATTAATAACAAAATGTAGGCATTGGACCTCCCTTTATTTGCTTGGGTGGGTTAACCAAGAAACAAACACACTTCGAACTGTCAAAAGCTTTCGTTGGCCAATTTTTTTTTTGTGTCTCTTTGGATTTCTCTCCCTGTCTGGTTGCTGACAATTGGATTATCTCCTATTTATTTGTGGAAGTATTAATTTGATTTGATTTTCAAAAAATATAATTATATAATATTTTAATTTTTTAAAAATTAAATTAAATTAAAATAGAATAATATATATTGAATTGAATCAAATTTTATTGATTCAATTTATTGGTTTTTTAAATTAACAAATATTTTTAAGTTATTTTTATTAATTTAAAAATAAAATGTTCATTTTATATTTTAAAAAATACAAATTGTTTAAAAATTAGATAAAAATGAAATATGATTTAATTTAATTTTAATAATTATGATTTTTTAAGAATAATTCAAAAATCAAATCAATTATATTTATTAATTAATCGAATCTAATTTGATAAAAACCGATAACCAAACAACACAATTAGAATTGATCTTTTGATTTTCTTGAATTTTTCTAAAATCTATATCGGTTTCGAATGATTGCCTTGTCAATCCTCATAGAGGTGTAAAACAAGTGAAGTTACTTGTTACCATGGATTCGAAAAATTTTAAGTTTATTTTGATTATTTTAAAGTTAAATTTAAATTTAAATAACAAGTAATTAAATCGAGTATACATAATTAACAATCAAATTTAAATATTTTTTAATTTAAAATTTAATTTAATCGATTAAAAAATTGACATTTAATAAATTTTAATTTTAATATTTAAAAATTTTTTATCTAATATTATGACTTATATATATATATATATATAAACAATTTCTTTTCTTTTAAGCTTTTGTTCCTTTATGATTTTTGTTAACCTATTCTTCTAAATTACACATTATTTATTAAATCTAATTTAATACAAAATATTTTCAAATTAAAACTAAAACAAGTCTATTTAATCTAGCTTGAACTGATCTCAAGCAAATCAATACTTCTTTTGGTCAAGCTTGAATTAAAAAATAAAATTTACCTTAAGTTCGAATTTAAGTTTGAACTAAGTTTTTTAACTATAAATTTAAAAATAAATTTAAAAACTTTTGAAAATATTTTAACTATGCGTCAGTTCGGTTATATGTTTGCTCGAACAATGTTTGGAGCAAGCCAATGCATGGCATGGATCTGTTTATTAGACAAACAACTCGTCCGGCCCACGTCTTGGAGCAGTCCAAGAAAAACTCCTCGTAAGCTAAGGTTGCAATTTTATTTGGCACATTATAAGCTCTTATGATAACTTTAATAATTATAATAATGCTAATAATAATGTCACTGAACTCTTAATTTTTTGTGTTTAACATATATTTAAGCAATAAGTACAAATATAATTATATAAATATATAAATTTTTTTTAAAAGATTAGATATATCTATTTATTTATATTGAACATTTATTTCGAATTTAAAGAGCATAGATAATTTTGATGAACCCTTGTTTCTTTAAGTCATAGCAACAAGGTTCTGTCTTCTGGAATGTCTTAGTCTGTTAGAATCTCAATGTTCAGTTCATCTTCTTTCATTCATTCTAGGGAAAAACTTAACTAATATTTATAAACACAGATTAAATTAATAAAAATAAAAAAAAATTTAATTATTTAATTATTTTTTTAATTTTGCTAAAATTATTAATTTGATTTGAAAAACTTTTCTAATCATCATTTTTTCATAAATTTAAACGACTTAACTAAAATTTTCACATAACAAAAACGAGTGACATATGTAGAATGTTGAAATTGGTTACCAAGAAGAGTCCCCATATGATTAGTCACTTCACGCAATCTCTTCTCACTTCTTCTATTGGGGCAGCCTTTGAACAAACAACCTTAAACCAACAAATCAAAGACAAAAAACTCATTAGATCTCTTATTTAACACTGAATCACTGACAAAAAAAACTTCACTTTAATTGCTTAAACGACATGACCAAAACTAAATCTTTAGGAAGAACAGTTCTACTCTTCTGTTTTGAACAAACGGGAATTCGGGTAATTAATTATACATCTGCAAATGTTAAATTCATTTTGCAAGCAGTAAGCTTCGTATTGGAAGTACTTTTTCCATCCCACGAGACCAAAACTACTTATATACTCTTAAACTTGTTCGAAAGTCAGATTTGATTATTGTTTTTTTATGATTTACATCGATCAGAGTCAGATTATTATCCATTAATTAAAATAATATTTTTATTTAAATTTAATTATAAAAATATATAAATATAATATAAAAATAATTTTTGATATTTTAATATATTTTAAGTGATTATTTGAATTATTAAATCAGATCGAATTAAATTTAACCTAAGTTTAAATTTTAAGTTTTTTCCAATTGTTTTTCCTTGAACTAGTCTACGTATGCCCAACTTAAAAAGACAAGCATGCTTAGCTTCTACGGTCAAGTTATCGATGCATACAAGTTTGCGTTAGCTTTATTTAAGAGGGAATCAAAATTCAAGTTCCAGCTCACTCATTCAATTTAAAAACAATTTCAGATCTAGAATTAAGAAAGGAGATATGATTTTACTTTTTTTTTTTCCCTCTGTTCTTTTAGAATAGTATGGAACACGAGCAACATCCGTACTCCATTTTTTAGGATTCTGATTTAAATTTAGGTTATTTTATGTTTGAGAAGGTTTGAATAAAATATTAAATTTAAAAAAAATTTAAGCAAAAGTGTAAATTCACGTAAAATAAGGGGTTAAATTTTAATTTTAAATTTTAAGATCTAAGCTTGGCTTAGGCCGATATGGTTTTTAGTTATTATTTTTATATTTATACAAGTTAGGTAATTTGTTTTGTATAAAAAATAAATATAAAATATTATAATGTAAACGTTAAAATATATGTTAGTTATCTATGTTTTAAAATTTAATGAAAGAAAAATATGATAAAATTACTAAAGATTAAAAAAATAATATTTTATAAAATATGGATTAGCCAAAATGGGCATGGGCTATTAATTTACAATTTGGATAGAATTTAAGATTCACATCCAAATTTTAGTTTAGACAAATATATATAATATTGATATCATATTTAAATCTAATCCGATCATGGACACCTTCAAGTCTTGTAACTTTACCTGATGAATTATCTATCTATGAATGAATTTCAGAATAGAAGCAATAAATACCATACATGCTACCAACATTTACAGGGGGAAAAACAGCAGCAAGAAAAATAGGTAGACTATCAATTATGAATTTGAGTAAAATTTGAGATCCATACTTTAATTTAGGTTTGAACTAATATACAGATAATTCTGATACAATATTTAAGCTCAATCTGATAATAGACACCGTCAAGTCTTGTAACTTTACCTGATGAATCATCTATCTATGAACGAATTTCAGAATAGAAGCAATATATATATATATATATGTATGTATACGCAGATCAGACATACTCCCACCATTTACAGGGAGAAAAACAGCAGCAAGAAAAATAGTTCTGCAATCAATCCTTGCTGGAGTTCTCGTTATTTCCCACAATAGTTTGACAAGCAAGCCTCCAAGGTTCTGGTTTCTGGACACAAGGATTGTGGTTTTCAAAAGAAAAAAAAAGTCAAAACTGTTTCTTGTCAATGGGACACATTTATTACAAGCTTCCTGGCATGTGTTTGTTTTAGACCAGAAAAATGGTTTCTTAAAAACGTGATTCATGAACTAACGTTTGAATCTGATATATGTTAAGAACGTGAAAGGAAATATATTGAGAGAAAGAAATCATGCCTTCTTGAGATATCGAAGTTCCGTATTGGTTCTTTCACTTGAAAGATCTTTCCCATCAACAATCTGAAGAACATAAAAAAGGACCACAAAAATCACTTGTGATTTTGAATTTGATGCTTTAAATTAAAGTAACGCACGTTGAGCTTCTCTGATTAACAAAAATAAGATGATAAGATTAACTAGATTTATCCAAAGGTCGTATGGATATTAAATTTATTTTTGTCGAGCTTTGACTATCTTTCTTAATTCATAAAAATCAATTTGAATTATTATTTAGTAATATAAATATTTTTTGTTAATTTATGAAAAGTAATTTGAGTTTTTGGGTTAGAATCGACCTAGTTTGATTTGAAATTAAATAAAAAATAAAAATTTTTTGAATTTTGATCCGATCAATGGGCACTTATAGGATTAACTTGCTAGTAAAAAGAGCATTTAAATCCCTTACTATTAAATTTAGTATTTTAATCAATATTTTTTAAATTATAATAAATAAAAAAATAGTTAACGGTATTAAAAATCCCATTTAAATGCCAATATAATGTTTACTTGTAGTGTGATTTAAAATTTTAAATTTTATTCAGAAATAAGTATGGATTATGGGTCTAGTTTTGATAATTTTTCTGTATGAAATTTAAAATTTCACATCATATGATATATTAGTATTTTATCATTATTCAAACTATTTTTGTAATACTATTAACCATTTTTTTTATTTGTTACAATTTAAAAAATAAAACGATTAAAAAATTAAATTTAATAATATAAAATTAAAATGTTACTTTCACTAAGTACAAGACTAGTAGCGGATATTTACCGCCACGGCTTCCACCACCTCCATAGCTCATCACTTTCCCCGAATCTCAAAATTACAACTTCAGAGCATTAAAAAAATTTGTAGAATCAAAACATATGAAAAAACAAGAATCAATAAGTTTCATTGTCTTAAAGCAACTTACATAGGCAGCATAGAGCTCAATCTGGTTTATCCGACATGATGTTCCTCAGCCACTTTTCACCGCTTATTGCTTTAGCTTTATCCACTGGATCCGACCCATCACTTCCTGGCTTCGGCTGCCACATTTCAGCAAAAATTAAAAACAAAACATTCTAAAGCCTAATTTTTGCATGTAGCAACATCGTAACCAATAAATTTCAGCTCTGTTTCAGGCTTTTTTGACATAGTTGAAGAACTGGTTTCAGGAGAACTCGTTGCCAATGTAATCAAAACATCTCTCTTCCTAGGAATAAACTTAATTGGGTTACTGTAATTTATTGTTGTTTGATGAAAATCCTGTTGGTTGGGGCGTTATATTAGTTAACTCAGGTTGCGTTCTGGTTCCTACACTTTATTTGAAAGTTCTCCTAATTTTTTGACGGTTGATTTGAAACATTTCGAGCATCAACACTGGTGTCATGGTAAGTTAAAAAATCTAAGGATTGTGGCCACCATTTATTGGGTTTCGAAATTTCTCCGTATATATTCTTTTAAGCCTTGCCCAACAACAGAAACGACCATTAAAAACTAAAATCCTGCCCTAAAACATCTAAAATTTTGGAGGATGCAATTACATTGCACCATCTTTCTGTTGTGTCAGTTTCATTATTTCGTTGTCAAAGATGGAATTCCAAATCTGTATTCTTGGATTTTTATGGCTTATGGAAGAGCTACAGCATGTGGAATGGAGGTAAGATACAAATTATACTCTGACTAGTCCAAATTGCAGAATCATTCTATTTAAATTTTGGGGTTTTTCTTTCCTTCCCTTGTCAGCTCAATAAAATGAGAAAAAAAAAGTTTCTATTAGCATTATTGTTAGCACAGTTTTTTGGGGTTAAAATTTAGTTTTTACAATAAATATAATGCTAAATGAATTAAAATTTTTTGTTTTTCATTTAAGACTATGGTTTGATAACTCAAATAAAAAAACTAAAAAAATTGATGTTTCTGTGATTTGGAAGCTGGTTTTTGAATGAAATAACTTTGTTATCTTTACATATATAAATTTTTATTATTTTAAACATATATTTTTTGACATTTTAATTCCTTACAATACTTTTTCATAACAATGCCAAATATTTTAAAATTTTTAAGTGAAATTTTCTATCACACTTTTTTTAACTTGTTATACCATTAGGGTGATCAACTATCTACTTAATCGTCCAAACAGTACAAAAATGCTACCAAACTTCTCGCTGATTGTCAAAACATAAGGGACTATCGATTTGACCACTCGATAACAGCTTGACCTTAGGGCTAATATTTTCTTCCAAATGACGACCGACTGACAGATCTGGCCATAAGGCACCATAGCTCAACAGCTAGCTCGACGTTAGTTGTCTTTCTGTTACGTCATCTGACAACATGTCCCCCATCAATGTCTAGAAAAAGGTAAGCAAGCCCAAGTTAAAAGGTAGATCTTTCCTATTTTTTAGTCTTATCTATTACATTAACATCTAAAAAATATAAAATGATTTAACTATCGGAGAGTACTCCGAAATACCAACTCCGACACTCCTCTATCCCTTTTGTATTGCAGGATCACGCTCGACCTTATGGAAATAAAAGCATCAATACAACTCAAGTTTTTTTTTAACCGTAACTTTTTCAACAACAATGTTAAATTATGCCTAAAACTACTTTTCAACTAGTTATGCTTTTCTTTTTAAGGTCCGCATACCTTATCAATAGATGATGCTTAATAACTACCAGCAAGCTAGCACCTTCGGGCCATGACTTATAAAATTTTTTTTTTGGTCCTATATTAATTTGAATTTCATATTACTATTTAAAATAATATTAAAAATTATTTTTATTTTTATATTTATATTATAATTAAATTTAAATAAAAATAATTTTTTATTATTTAAACGATAATTTATATGAGAATGATTTGAACTACAAAAACTCCCCAAATCAAACTCAATACAAACCAGACGAGCACTGACCCACGAGAGGGTTACTAACACCTTTTCCATAAGTTTGGTTCTCCAAATTTCTTTCCCAAACTGTTATATGTTATTATTATTATTTTGTTCAATCTAACTGTTATGCGTATTATTGGATACTAAAATTATTTGCTCTCTTTTGTTTTGTAAAACTTTGGCCCCATTACATGCTTCAAAGTAGTGAGGTCTCTTCTAAAATTTGGCCCTATATATAGACAAAACAGTTAGCCATATTACGAACCTCAACTCAACGGGGGCCCAATTGTGTTGTATATATGAATTATCCTCGAGCCATGGCCCTTTGAAGAGGAAAGCTTCTGTGATTAAGAAATTGCTCATTTCTTTTTCAAACTTTTGCCCAACAAAAAGGAGAACCTGACCTGACTAAACATTTTTTTGACGGAGATTATTAAGTCGCGGGTGTTTTAGCAAATGTTTTGAGTAAAGCTCCCAGAAATTGGGTATAGGAAGCTGACTTTACTTTGCACCTGTTTTGTGTTGAAAGATTATGGATTTAATGTATCATGAGATTTCTGTTGTGTAAATTCAGAAAACTGAACCTATTTAGGTGCCTAGGAAGACCAGGCTATTAAACTTTGATGTAGAACATTCAATATAAAATCAATCGGTAATAAGTGAAGAGGTTTAACTCGAACATAAGATCATAAGAAATCTAAGACTTAATTGAAGTTAGATAACAACACTTAATGCTTCCTTGGTAGCTCGATACGGGCCACTATGTGAACAACCTTATAAGTTGTGGTTTACCTGACATGGTGTTAGGTAGGAAGAATGAGATGCACCTGAACTCTTGATACCATATTAAGCATCCAATCTAAAACTAATCAATAATTAGTGGAAGATTCCAACTTAAATATAAAACTACAAGAAACTCAAGATCTAATAGACATAAGATAATACCACTTAAGATTTTGGCTCTTCAGTAATTATCTACGGTTGCTACGATATCCATTGATTTGGTGCTGCCTTCCCAACATTTTGTAAGTTAGCAACTATTTAGCAATCACACTTTAATTTAGTCGCTTTAAAATGCCGGTCTTAGAAAAAGGGGTCTTTAGCAAAACGATTGTGTTTTCCTGCTCCCCAATGGTTGCCTGTTCGAGTGCTGAAACATATGTAATGCAAGGCAAGCTTACATGTTTTGACCTAGGTCTGGTATTTAATAGAAAAGTTTTATGAAGATGCATCCTCTCTAGGTTTTCTTTTTTTTTTTTTTTTTTCTTCTTTTTAAGCATTCAATGCTAATAATATTAGAATTATGAAATGTCAAAGGCATGCAAAACTAAAAAGACTAGGCATAATATTTCATTTTGTGTATTTCTTTTGCACAAAAAAGTTCACGGTTTAAGAATAAAAAAAAAATTATTGATACAAAGATTCAAACTCTAAATTTGCTCAGTGACATATGATTACATGAAATAATTGAGTTAAAAACTTAAGTTTACTTTATTGTGCATATACTCAAAAATTTGGTATCACTACAAAATTTAAAAAAATTGATAGTGATTAATAATTATCTTTAAAAGTTTTAAGGATAAAAAAGTTCTAAGAGCGATATCCGTCTTCCAATAACATTAAATTCAAGACAATATCTTTTATTGTTCTCTTGTATAATTCTTATAAATTTCTCTTATTTTGTAATAATTACCTGGTTTGAACCGATTTCATTGCATCCTTTCTTTGATTATATTTTCCTTTCTTTGCTTTTGCTATAACTCTTAATTCTCATTTCATCACTATGTATCACTTGTCACTTAATCATTAACTTCGTGTATCTGCATCACGCTACTGGGTTGAAATTTTGGAGCATATGATACGTGAGAAACGTGGGGTCTGACAAGCAGTGTGATTCATTGAAAGACTTTGAGAAAGCATACATGGGTCCATGCAGGAAATTGAGGGTTGCAAGAAACTCCAACTGCTTTACACATATGGTAACTTGTTCCTTCGATTCAAGAAGTGGTGGCATATTATTGGTGGTGTTTCCCATATGAGTTACATCACTTATTCTCTTTTATCATCTGATTTGATTTTAAAGGTTGCATGCTGTGAACAGTTGTAGATAGTGATATATCTGCCTAATAATTTATCACAGTTGTGGGCAAATGCTGGACTTAATAGATTATTAGTCTGGAATTTTATTACCATTGATTTGGATTTTATGCTACATTTTTTGATTTAGGTGTTATATTTAATTTTTTTAATTTTTTTATTTAAAATTTTTTTGAAATGTCATATTTTCATATCCATATTCGAATATATATAAAAAATTATTAAATTAAATCTATATTTTCATATCCATATTCGAATATGTATAAAAAATAAATATCAAATAAAAATATTTAAAAAAATGACAAAAATAAAAAATAAAAGCAATATAGATTGCATCAACTATGTAATGAGATGTGAATGTTAAGAGTGATGAGATTGTGGTTAAATAATCAAATTGCATGGAAATCTATGTGAAATTGTTTTACTTGTTAATAAAATTAATGGTCTTTAAAAATCTCAAAACGCTACAAATATCAAGTCAAAACTTGGTTTAATGATTGCTACCCTTTACTTAAGAAGAGTAAAAATAAGACAATGACAATTTAACTTAATACTAATTTTCTTTCTCCTTTCGCTTTCATTTTACAGGCACATGTTTAGCACCGATTATACGAGTGATGATGATTGAAAGATCCCGTGGTTAGGTCATGCCCCAATGATTTTACTTCATACACCAGTGATGTGATACTGTGGGCATCCACCTCTTCTTAGGAGTACGTGTTAAAAGGCAAATCTATAAAGCATGCTTTCTCCAAATTGGCGGATTAACCCTTATTATAAGGGCCCCAACATGTCACTAACGAAAGCAAAAAAATAACAGAATGACAAAGCTTTTAGGTTGGTTAAGAGATAATTTACCTCTTACTGTATGTGATTGGAGTTCTAACTCCATTAATTGATAAAGATGAAAAAAAAAACAGTGTCTTCTTGTTATGTAAATATGTTAAAAGTTGTCCGGTGAGCCCTATTCAGGGATAGCTATGGACTGGGGTAGGTGGATATTGTAAAATCTACTATTATTTCTTTATTGGATTCTTTTACTTTGTTTATTATCATATTTCGTTATAAATTTTAAATTTTTAATATTATTATTATTTCTATGAATATTGGATATATTTATTACCGCTTCACTTTGTCTCGTCCATCCATATTTCTTACTTATTTATCAAAAAAAAATGCAGCTGGAAGAAAAATAATAATAATTTAAGTTTTTAAAAAGTATAATTGTTTTATTATCTTTATTAAAAATTAAATATTTAAAAGTAAAATAATAATTCTAGTTCAGGCAAGGTAAGGATGATGGAGCATACAATTACCAAAACTACTCCGTACCTGTCTTTTAGTAAAAAAAAAAAAAGCCCAACCTCACCTTGCCTCCACTGTTCAAAACAATAAAACCTCTTTACTCAAAACGGATCGATTTGAAATCTATCGAACAATTCAGGTTTTGCCATCTCTAGATTTACCGAAACAACAATGAAGTTTTATTTTTCTTCTTAAATTTCTTTTTATTTCAAGTACTTTTTTTATGCAAGGATTATTAAATTAGGTGTTGATCAACCCAATATTTTTTAATTTTTTATCTAGATTTAGTCTTGATCCAGCTCATAAACTTGTTTTATTATTTCAAAAAATACTTAAAATTATTTTTATATTAATATTAATATATATTTTATAATTAAATTTAAATAATTTTTTTTATTATTTGAACAATGATTCAGATGAATTGGATCGATCTAAATCATTAAATATTTTATCTAAATCTAATTCAGTATGAATAAAAATTATCAAGCTTTACGAATTACCTGATCTTTAAATAGATTTGATCAAGCTAAAAAAGGGGTAAATCTTTATTTACAAGCAATAGTTCAATTTTATAATTATTAGCAATGTGAATTTTTTCTCAAAAAAATATAATTGGTTTTTGAAAAACATTTTACACTCAAAACTTACTGTTTTAATTTAAGTTTCAAGTTAAAATATTTGAAATGAAAGAGTTAAATTTATTAAATGAAAAGGGATTATCTCTAACTCTATAATTCAAGAAATGAACTCTCATATGCCAAAAAAAGATATATAATTAGCTAAAAAAAGAAAAAAAATGAAAATAAGAGTTGTGCACTTGGGTTTAGAGTACAATAATAGATGATTAATTTTGAACTTAAATTGCATAAAACACTGAAGAATTCTGCATGCAAAAGAAAAGAAGCTTTTTAATTATCGACAACTTTAGCAACTCTGTAATTTCTTCGATCCGTGTGGGAAGCTGCTTTTTCAAAACGTGGAAAACTGAAAGTAACAGTTCTGTGACACAAAAATGATAGAGAACAGAGCTGTCACTCTCGATCTGAGACAGCAAAACTTAAATCATTCCATTGATTTCGAATCTATCTACCTCCGCCCGGTTTGCTTGCTATCTTTACTCTCGATTTTTTTTTGTATGAAATAAATTTACCTGCCTGCTGCTTAGCTCAGATTGAGTCTCGAGTAAATATTTTATTAATTTAGATTGATTTAATTTAATTTAAATTGATATTTAATAATTTAAAAAATATTTTTATTTAAATTTAATTATAAAATATAAATATAAAAATAATTTTATTATTTATAAATAATAAATATAAGTTATATAGGTGAGCTAGGTCACGATGAAAATAAATATCGATACAAAATTTAAAATTTTTTTTAGATCGTAATTTGATTTGACTCGATTCATGATACCTCTGATATGAAATCTTGAACAAAAAATTTTAGGAATAAGGATTGTAGCAAGAAATTCATCTACTCAAATGTTACCAATGCCATTACATGATGTTAGAATGGCTAAAGGTAAAATCCGAATAAGAATACACTAAAAATAAATGCATAAATAATAAATAATAATAAAAACGGAGAAAGTTTGAATGTGAAAAAACTCGATTCAAGGCACGTTATGATGAGCATTTTTTTTATAGCAGATTTCTGTTGCTATCTTGGTACAAATAGCAATTGATGATGTCTTACTCTTAAAATATAATGAACCACTCAAGGATCTTCCAATGTGCACTTAAATAAAAATTCTTGAGAATTTTTAAATCTCTCGACTACTCTTGAAGATATTTAGAAAGGAAATAATTGAAAATATTTGGACAAGAATGGAGAATGAATAAGTGAAGTTTTAGACTCTAGAAGATGTATATTTATAGTAAGCGAAATAATACCAAAGTGCTTTTTTAATAAAAGATAAACTTTTTTTCATATATCTAAGAGATAATATTTCATTAGCCAATAGATATATTAAAGACTATTGAAGAAACAACACATAATGCGTATACAAAATAATTAAAATATAATATAGAATATGATATAATACGAAAATAATACTAATAACACGAATTATAAATGTGCCAACATTACATAAATATATATAACACTTCAAACACAATTATAATACAAAAAATAATATAAATACAATGTAAATCCAAGAATTGACATATGTAAGAAAAAAAAACCTGTTTTTTGCTAGAGATGGAAATTAGCTAGTACAAATTAAGACGGTATTTTTCAATATATTAGTTGCTTTAAATATAAAAAAATGAGCAATTTACATGCTCCAAATATTTTAAGAAAATATATTTTTTTTAGATTTATTACAGTTTTTTGTGGTTAATCATTTTAGTTTTTGTTATTTGTTATTAATTTATAAAATGAAAAAAATGAAATTACTAGCTAAATGATTTGGGAGTAGATTTATTCAATAATTGGTTGGTTGTTTGATTAGATAGGTTGATTTCAAATTAGGTTAAATTTGAAACATGATATTTAAGTTCGAATTTGATCTGACTCGATTTGAATTATTATTTAATTAACAAAAATTTATTTTATTTAAATTTAAGAAATTATATAAATATTAATATAAAAACATTTTAAATAATTAAATGAATCTTTCAAACTTATCAAATTAAATCGAATCTTAAACAAGTAATTTTTTATTATTATTTAAATTTCATTTGATCTAATCCAATTTATGGGTAATTTATATTCGGACTCATTATCAATTTTCATGTAGGTTATAAATATTTAATTTCATCAAATTATATCACTAAACTTTAATTATTTATGAATTAAGTTACTTACACTAATTTCGTTACGTAATTTTAATGAAAAGTTGACTTAGTGTGCATATATAACATATGTCTATCAAATATTATATTGAAGGGATGTAACAAATAAATTATATATGTATGTTGAGTTAATTTTTCTATTAGAATAACTTAATGAGGTTAGTATAAATGATCTAATTTATTAATAATAGAAGTTCAGTATGTAATTTGATAAAATTAAAAATTTATAACCTACATAAAAATTAATATTAAGTTTAGTACCCTAAACCATAAATTACTCCCAATTCATATACAGCTATATTTGTGAGCAGAAAATTAATTCATAAGGAATGAGGTAAATTCATTCATAAAGAAAGAAGTGAAGTGCATGGAGGCCGAAGTCGGCAATAGCATTGGCAATAGCGACGAATGTTAAATTAAAATTTTAAATAATTAAAATATATTTGATTTGTTACCTCATATATATTTAAAAGAATTATATAATTTTAATATATTATACCTAAAAAATGATATATAAATGGGTAACGGCAACTATAAGTTATGGGTCACCCTAAATATAATATTTTATTTGTAAATTTAAATAATTAACTTTTAAATGTCTTATATATATTTACGAAGTTGAAAAAAATTTTGATTCTCTATATAATTCACTACTAATTTAAATATATTATATATTTATATATAGAAATTAAAAAAAATTATAGAGATTATGATCAAAATTTTATAATTTTAAATATAATTATATAAATATAATATTTATAAAATTATTAAAATAAAATATAATATGATATAAATATATAACTTAAAATTTATATAATATAATTATTAATATATTAAAATTATTATAAATATAAAATATTTTAAATATAATTATAATATAAAAATACAATAGTTAAACTTCTCGTGTTCCGATAAGATCCGCCGCTAATTGGCAAATGGTAAGAGGAGGCAATGCCAATGGCGGTGCTAGCAGTCAACAAGCGTACTTAAAAGCGAATTAATGCCCCTCTATGAGTCTATTTCCCCATTGCCCTTTCCTTTCCCTCCTCACTCCTCTCCCTTCCCTATTGGCCGCACCTTATTTGTCCACAAAATCCTCGTTTTGCACGTGTTCTGCTCCTTAACCCCTCATTTCCCATCTTAACTAAGTTTAAAAATTCATTATTCATATGTTTTAATAAATTATATTTAAAATATTATATATTTATTTAAATTTTAATATATTAATAATTTATATTATATAAATTTTAATATATTAAAAAAATAATTTTTAATTAATTAATTTGACTAAATAAATGCATAATTTAATTAATCAAAAACAATTATGTCAAATTTCAATATTTATATTCAAATACTTTTCTACCTGCAAGAGATTAATAAAAGAGACCTTTCTTAATTATCCAAAAAATAAGAAAATTTTCCTTAAAATCTTTTGTTTTTCCTTTATAAAAAATATCATTACATAAAAATAAAAATATATATATGTTAAAGTTCAAACAAATGATATTACAATTTAAAAATAAAAAATAATTATACACAGTAAAATTTG
>JBBYHM010000012.1:8524175-8576747 GCA_038381775.1 Adansonia rubrostipa
AATAGACATTATCTTGATAAGACATTTTTATCTTTATTGCCATATTAAGACATCTCTAATTAGATTTCATAAATCTAATTTATGTCTTAAATTACTCTTAATTGAACTTATTCAATTAAATCTTCTTCATTATACCATTTATTTAATAAAGTTATACTTAATTAAATCCTAAATTTATAGAGCAAGATTGTGTGTGACCTATTAGGCTTCCATTATAATGGCAATAAATATAATTACCAATTAAGTGTATTTATATTTATAGAGCAAGATTGGCCTCTTGCAAGGTATCATGGCTACCTGGGATGTAGGAATAGTCAATATGACATTTTAAGAAACCTTTTAGTAACTAGCCTCTCAGTGTACCTTGATCCTTTCACCAAATATCCTGAAAAGACCATGAGCATAATGCAGTGTTACCTGAGTATCAATCCATGTTAACTCTTGCAGCTTTCGATTAACCTCATGAATTTAAAGAAAAAGTTTCTACTAAATTCATCATGCATTGGCCAACAATTTTATCAAGTTAACCAAAGCTAAGAACATATGTCTCTAATGTCATTTAGAGTGGTGAATCCTCTTTGGATGACTCATTCATCCACCATATGGTTCATGTCATAGCCAATGTACCCTACCTTAAGTATCCATCCATGGTGGACCTGTTTTAGATAAATCAAAGTATGACTCTCTTCATATGAGATGACTTAGTGTCACAAGTCTGAGGACTAGTATACACAACTAACACATTAGAACATATTCCATAAACACTTAAATGACTTTATTAAATGAAGTTCTTCTACAAGCCATGTTTAATGAACTTGTTTCCATAAAACAAGCACCTATATTCGATCCCCAAGTATCTCTATACTTTAACTTCTATGAGATCAAAGACTTGCATGCATTAAATGCATGGAGGCTTAGCATATGCTGGTCTTTATGCATTCTTAATGCCCTATCTTGACAATATGATAATAAAAACTTTTTTAGAGACATACTTTTGATGTATAAAGATCTCACCATCGTAACTCATTACTAACTTTGCAAGACCATTGTGTTTCATGGGCATCATTCAATTAGTGTTTGCTGTTATCAATCATGCCACTAACAAGGAAAAACTTGAATCACTAACATAAGTGATGAGTTTTCATTATTAACTTATACATGTCTCATATAATCCAATTGGCTCTAGAGAATATGTAGAAACTTAATTTTGCTCGACCCATTTCCCTCACAGTCAAAAATTTGGCACTTGTCCAAATGGAGGTAAAATTCCTTCAGAGGGAATGTTAATTTTCAAGACCTGTCAGGCTATTGTATTTGAAGATTAAAAGGATGTTAAGACTTAACTGTTTGCCTTTTCGAGAATTCATATAAAATGAACATTTATCAAAATTTGGTCTTGATAAACCTTGACTTTGTTATACCAATTTCTTCAAGATAAATTTTAGCAGGGCCACCCCATTTATGCCTTCAAATTCATTTTTCATCTCATTCAAATAAGTACTGAATAGTGATTAGCAATCAAAATAAAGAGTTTTAACATCATGATGAAGATAGTTTATCCATTATTTTTAATATTGGAAAAGGCATAATTAAAATTATTTTAGAATCCTCATAGATTTCGATCAAGTAAATTTTTTCCCTAAGCAGAATAAGAAGGTGACATATTCCATAAATCCTAGAATTTTGATGCATTATGATACTTTTCATTATTTTAATAGAAGTTTGTGAATATCTCTTTAGCTGATATTTATCCAATTGCATAAATTATATCATTGAATCAATGAACACTAATTTAATATTTGAAATTTGATGACTTTTCAAGAAAGATTAAACAATTCCATGAAGAAATATATCGCTTCTTCATGCGATCCTATGGAAAGGTAGGTGAAGAACGCTTTGAAAAAGCTTTGATGGAGATATTCATAGCATTAAAAAAACCTATCACCTTTTCATGCGATCCTATGTTAAGTTAGGTGAAAAAGGCTTTAAAAAGGCTTCGATGGAGATATTTGAGGCATCCAAAAATCAATAACCATCTTAAATGATCCTATGGTAAGGTAAGTGAAAAAAGACTTTGAAAAAGCTTTAATGGAGATATTCGAAGCATTCAAAAATCTATTACCTTCTCATGTAATCCTACGAAAAGATAGGTGAAGAAGGCTTTAAAAAAGTTTCAATGGTGATATTCGAAACATTCAAAAAGGCTTTGATGGCGATATCTGAAGCATTAAAAAATTTTCATTTAAAAAAATGCTTTCATAGTTTTCGATGGTGATATTTGAAGCTTTCAAAGGTTTTTATTTAAGAAAATGTTTTCAAAGCTTCGTGTGGTGATGTTTGAAGCATCCATAAAAGTTTTCAAAACTCTTCATGTCTAACTTCATCCGATTAAGTAAAAAGACTGACAAAGTTTATGTTAGAACCTAATTCTTTATGATCACCAGGATACCTCTATGCCAAAGGTGTACAGGCGGAATATGTTCATTTGTTATTGTTTAGCTTCACTTGGTTAGGAACCAATTAAGCAAGATGTCCTCTTCATGTGATCCTCTAGTAAAGTAGGTAAAGTAGGGTTTAAGTTAACTTTGCTCGGTTAAGTAGAAGGATCGACAAAGTTTTCTATGTTTTTTGTAATGTAGCTGGTATATATATGTGTGTATGTTGTAGAAAAAACTCTTTTAGAAAAAAATTGTAAGGCCTGAACAAAATTGTGTCTATTTGGTCTTTGTCCTGTTCCTGATTCTCAACAATGGCCAAAGAGGGGCAGTTGTAGACACCTAATTTTGTTTGAGCCCTCTTCCCTATCAGTCCAAAAATATTCGAGATACAAAATTAGGCAAATTTACTTCAGGGGGAATGTACATTTTGAAGACCTATTTAGCCGTATTTAGAAAACCGCAAGTGCGTGTGATAAAACAAGTGCCATTTCAAGGGTCGTACCAAACAAATCTTGTATAAAAAGATGAATATCAAGGTACGAAATTAGCTTTTTAACCTTATACTCATGAAATTTTGAAATTGGTTCATGCAGATGTTATCATCATCAAAATTTTCATTTTTAATAAATTTTTTAAGAATTTTTTGTTAAATTTGGGAGGTTGACTCTTTTATATTTTTACTGATACTAGTGTAGTATTTATGTCGATATGCATTTAAAAAAATCATAACTACTCAAGGAAAAATTCACATTGGAATTTTTTACCAGAAGGTAACAAGCTGGCAATTTTGCCACTTATTTTTAAATTTTTTGTAGTATCACGAGTACTGTGCTGATGAAGTTTTTTTGGTACAGACTTATTTCGAATCTTCGATTTACATCTTTACAATTTTGTAAATTAATATTTTGAATATTTAACTCATTTTATATAAGTTTTAGTTTTTTTTTGAAATTTTCTTGCTCTAAAATACAAGCTTTCCTTTATTTGTAAAATTTTCGATGGTATCTTTTCAAGTTTTGAACTTCAAAATTCTTTAAACATTTCCATTTAATCACCATTAAATTAGTTTTTCAAAATTCAATTTATTTTATAAGTTTTCCATTTTTTAGAATTTTCTCCATTTTTGAGATATGGAATTTTTTTACTTTGTAATTTTTCGGTGGATATTTTGCATTTATAATTTTTAAAATTCTTCAAATATTATTACTTAATTCATATTAAATCAGTTTTTAAACATTTATTTTATTTTATGAGTTTTGCGTTTTCTTTCATAATTTTTTCGTTCTTGAAATATGGAGTTTTCTACTCTGTAAAATTTTTTAGCTTCAATTATCATTGTTGAATTCATATTAATTTAGTTTGTAAAAGTTCAATTTATTTTATTATCTTGCATTCTTTTTACATATAACAACTTTTCCCTATATAGGGTTTTTCTCGTAAAATTTTATGAGTTTGCTATTTTTAATTTTTTATTGTATATAACAATTTTTTTATTATTAGAGTAAATTAAATTGATCATATGAAATTTTATTCAAATACATAATTTTTAACTTTTACAATTTAATCCTTTTAACTAATTTTTACAGTATAATTTTACAAATTATACAAATATCTTGCAAATTCTATAGACTTTGATGATGGCATGCATGACATCATCCACTAAAAGGCAAATATAGTTAATTTAAGTCAAATCTAAATTAATAAAAATAAATACATGCAAAATAAATAAATGAATAAAATTACAGAAATTGTTGGAACCTCCACTATCTTTTCTTCTTTCATCCCTTATAAATAGGGTTGGACTTCTTCATTTGAAGCTTTTGGAGAAGGAAAAAAAAAAGGAAAAGAAAAAGGAGAAAAAATAAAGGAAGAAAAAGAAAAAATTCATTATTTTCAAGTTTCTAATGTAAACTCTTATACAAAAATTTTTATATTGTTATTTTCATTTATTTTTGTGTAGAAATATTATTATTTCTATGTCTATCTTTTTTGTCTTATTTTTCTTAATAATTTTCATGTTGATTTATTCATCATTTATGTTGATTTTATGCATATTTTTTCTTGCTAAAAGTTATGACATGAATATGTGTTGATATTTGTGTAAATATGTGATGAAATTTTTTTTTGGTTTATATGATCTTGTATTTAATTTATTTCTTGATTTTTCTTGGTCTTTAGGACTATTTTGTAATGTTTAAAAGTTTTAGGGCCTAGAAAATAATTTTTCCAAAATTAATGAAAGCTTTAGAAGGTTAATTCTAAGCTTGGTTTAATCTAATTTTGATGATTTTTTGATATTTTTATTTTATTTAGTTTATTTTGTAGTTATAGAGAATTAGGGACTAAATTGCAAAAACTTGTAAAATTTTTCTATGGCCATCCAAGCTTGGCCGAACCTTGTAGACAACTTTAGAAGTGTTTTTATGCTTAGTTTAACATATTTTAAGGGGTTTTATTCATTTTATACCATTTTTGGACCATTTTGTAATTTAAAAAAGTTTAGGGACTAGTTTACAAATTTTAAAAAATTGCTTTGTGGCTATAAGTGTTTGGCCAAATCATTTTCATGATTTTTGATGTGTTTTTTATGATTTTTCATGATATGCTTTGTGATAATTGAAAACTCTTTAAAATAAAGTTATTTAGCCTCATTATACATATTAAATTAGCTAGGTCTTAGAGATTCTTATTTACATATCATTCATATTTAGTAGTTTTTAATTTAGTAATATTTTATTAAATAGTTTATAATTTAGTCTCATTTACTTTCCTTATATTTTAATTACTTAGTTATTTAAATAATTTAGGTATTTTTGTAGGTCAAAAACCCTAAGGAGCTTCCAAAAGTATAATAAGGAAAAGTGGACTCAAGAAAGCAAGGTGATTCCAAGTTGGAAAATTCCAAAAATGCAAGCTCAAATTACTTGCAAATCAAGTCTCTCCACTTCAGGGTTTTACCTATAAATAGTATCCTTATGTTTAGGTTTTAGAGGCATCCCTAGATATTTTATAGCTATTAGTTTTAAAGAAGAAAAGAATCTATCAAGATTTTGCAATAGGAGAAAGATCAAAGAAGTTAAAGATTGAGATTTAACAATTCTCAGTTTTCCCTTTTCACTTTATCTTTTTATCTTTATTTTAATATTTATGATGGTGGAACTTCATTGTTTGTGTTTTATTTAATCAATATGAGCTAAATTTATTTTTCTAGGATTATAATGAAACTCAACATGTAGTTTGGATTCTTTTATTTTTCTTTTCTTGATTTAATGACATTTGAGTTGTTTATTCATTCTTGTTCTTAATGCTTCTAGTTGACTAGCCACCAATTAGATTGATTTGGTAACCTTAATGAACTTGGGAAAGGGAATTTTGTGTTTAGACCAGGATTGAATGACATATGTCTCATATTCATTTATTAGGATGAATTAATCTGCATGTTAGTTAGGAATATACGAGCATGCCATATGTAACCAAATTAGAGTCTAAGCTTAATGAGTTTCTTTTAATACAATTTGCATAGGAAAATAGTAAATTAGTTGAAAGAGATATTTTTATAAGACCATCGAAAGATACCTATAAATAAATTAGAACTTTAGGTTAACAACTCAATATCATTAGTCAAGTTAAGAGGATAAAACAAATTCAAATGAAGTATTAAGGGAAATTATAATTCTAGGTTTTTATTATTGTTGATTAAGTAAACCTCACTTGAATTTCTTTGCTATTTTAGTTAAATTTAATTTAGTTAATCTAGTTTAATTTTAATTTTAATTAAGAATCTTTTAAATATTTGAATAAGATTAAATTATGTTAATTTTAGTACTTAACAGATTTAGTACAATTCTTCATGGGAATGATACTCTATTCATTACTATATTACTTGTTACAATACGCACACTTGCGTGGTATAAATTTGATAACAATAATTTATGATTCTTTTATTATATAGGGACTAAATTGTAAAAATGGAAAATTTTGTTTCAAGGCCATCCCTACTTGGTCGATTGCTTGTGTGCACTTGTGGAGGTGTTTTCATGTTTATTTTGATGTCTATGAATTTGTTTTATGCATTGTACATCATTCTGTGTCCATTTTGTAATTTTAGAAAGTTTAAGGACTTATTTGTAAAATTATGAAATTTTTGTTCTTCGGTATGATTTCCATAATTTTTTGTGATGAATTTTGTGTTTAATTATGTTTTATTTTGTATAGGGACTAAATTGCAAAGTTTAGGGATAATTTAGAGAAATTTTGCATTTCGGACTTAATATGATATTTTTGACATTTTAAAAATATTTCTAACATTCTTGTGGTCTTATATAATGGTGTAGAAATTACTGCAACCTTTCATATCCTTTCAATTTTTTGTTTGGGTACAAAATGCAGTTTTAAAAAGTATAGGGACCTATTAGCAATTTTTGCATTTTAGGTCTATCTTGATATTTAAGTTACCCATGAAGGGTAAAATGGTCATTTCATATCATTTTTAGTCCTTTAGGTTATCGAGATACTTAGAGGTCGATGGTATACCTTAGGGGTATTTTAGTAATTTCAAAGAATTGAGTCTTATGTGATAACCATGATGCTTATAGGCCAAAGGTGTATAATAGGAGTAGGTTCATTGGTTTGTTATGGTAAACCTTCGAAGGTAAACCTTAGGGGTATTTTGGTAATTTTTACTAAAGGCCTATCGAGTGTAAATTCCTACGCTTGCCCGAGGTGCTAGCCTCATTATGGGCATGGAATATACCTCTACTTGAATTGAACCTTTTTTGACATAAATCTGTGATGGGTAAGGATTAAGATACCTTGTTAGTTCTTTACAAACTCGGGGAGCAATTCGAGAACTTGTTTAGATATTTAACCTGAACTTCATGTAACGAACTATAAGAGCCTCACCTAGTCAGAGCCATACCCAATTCTAGAAGGCTCCAAGTTAGGTACACATAAGGGAACACTTCTTACACTTGTCTTTTATTTTATGTTGTGAACATGTGAATCATGTGGTGATAATTGAACATCATCATTTATGGTAAGACCTGTTGCATCTTAGACGGTGCAGTCATTGTTTTAATTGAGAAATCAAATAATGATGAACGAACATCTTTAATAGTAAAGCGATTAATTCTTTTGCCTTACAAGTCATACATACGGCCTTAATTACAAGGTATAGACCTAAAGGTTAGACAATGATGGTCGAACACCATCGCTAGCAATAAGGCCTTTTCATTTGCCCCAATAGGTGTCATAACGCCCTAATAAATTTACTTGGGACAACTTTTATTTTTCACATATTAATTATTCTCTTATTTATTTAGGCTAATTTATTCCTTATTTTTTATTATTATTGTTCCTTTTTATATATTATTGTACCTTAAGACACTATGCTATCTTACTTTTATTTGGGGTAGTCTCTTTGATAATGAGCCTTTTGCATATATTTGTTCACAAAGTTTTGCCTTTGACATTACATTAATTTCATTCTTGCACCCATTCGTATATGTACATTCAACATGCATCTACAACATGCATTTCATAAGGGTAAGGGGTAACATGAAGCTTCATTCAGATTTATCAGTTTTCTAAAGGAATTTATTTCTTCTAACCTAGGAGTGTCAAGACAATAAAACATATTGACCATGGCAGATGAAATCTAAGTATAGTAACAAAAGATGGAGGGAAATGATCGAGAAGCCGTAGAGATTATAATGAAACAATAAGAGGTGGTGTAAGTACAAATTTTTAAGCTGATGGAAGAAATAATGGCTAGAGAGAAAGAGTCTGAAAATGAAAATCTAAGAAATCAAAAGAATCTTCCTAGTACTATTGCTAGCTTATTTGAGGCAGAGGGATAATCTCTTTAAGGAACTCAACCTATGGGAGCTTGTCCTATAATACATACTCATGCGAACCCTACTTAACAAGGGGCAATAGGTGCAAAATCGAATTTTATTTTGAACAATCCAATGGGTGCAAATATTGATGGGTTTGTCGAGTAAGAAAGTTTCAAGCTTAAGACTCGAAAAAGGTTTAAACTCGAGAATAGTAAAGAAAAATACCAGTTCCTTGAAAAGAGGCTCAAAGCAATGAAGGAGTAAAAGAATTAGGAAGTGTCAAAGTGGATGAGTTGAGTTTGGTACTAGATTTAATTTTCCCTCCCAAATTTAAGATGCTAAACTTTGAAAAGTTCAATGGCATTACTTCATCATAAGCCCACATTAAAATGTATATAAAAAAATTGACTAGATACATACACAATGACAAGCTTCTCATTCACTGTTTTCAAGAAAGCTTGTTAGGGTTAGCTTTAAGATGGTATAATGATTTGAATAGAGTTAAGTATAATGTTGGGAAGATTTCGCTAATGCTTTCTTTAATAGTACAAGCATGTGTCAAATTGGGCACTAGACTGACTATTTCTTTAGACTATGGAGAAAAAAATCAATATAAATGTTCATGCAGTATGCCCAAAGATATAAGGATATAGCAGTCCAAGTACAGCCACCTTTATCAGAATAGGAGATAGTATCTCTATTTCTGACTATCTTACCAAATCCCCTTTTTTGATAAACATGAGGGAAGTGTCATAAAGAATTTCACTGATATAGTGGCCTCTGGTGATATGATTGAAAATGCTATAAAAATATAAAAATGCAAGTTAATGATGTGCGCATGATGGATAAGAGAAAAGCTTTTGAAAAGAAAGGAGAAAACCAAGCTATTTTCCAGATGAATAAACCAATTGCAATTATTGCTTTTATGTTAGTGTCATTCATATGATCCCTATTTTTCTATAATGAATAGCACATCTAGTGCATCCCATGATCCCTCCCAATCTATACTTACAATTACACTGACCTCCATATCTGTATGCAAGCCAAGTGCTTAGGAGAACAGTCAAAGCAAACGCAAAAAGCAAAATTTTAATCTGGTTAAGCAAATCCTCATGTCTTATTTTAAGCCTTTACTTGAGCTTATCAAGAATCACCTTTTAACACTTGTTCAAATTGAGCCTCTAAAACCCTATATCCAAATTGGTATGACATCAACCAACATTATAATTATCATTTTGGTAATGCAAGTCATTCTACAAAAGATTGCCCTACTCTTAAGGACAGAGTTTGGGCTCTCATCAAGGCTAGGAAGTTGAGCTTTGAAGAAGGGAAAGCCAAATGTCATTGAAAGGTCTATTAGTAGGAGACCAAGATCATTCAAACTGGATAATTACAAGTTGCTGTATATTCTGACTTGGAATTGCTTGGATGATTATTTGCTATGCCATAAGCTTTTGGTTTTATCTTCTTTGCTAAAGAATTTGGCAAAGAGTAATATAATGGTTGTCATTATGGTATGATTGAGAGGATAGGAAATAAACACGCAGCTTGTGGAATTTTTTACTTTAAAAACTTAGAGTTTGATACACCTTTTAATGTTTCACTAAGTGATCTTAGCCCTTAGAAATGGAAAATTTTAAAGCTACTGGAGGCCTATTAGGGGCAATTGGTCTAAGGGTCATCAACCTTATGGTAATATTACAATCAGGGGCAATTTCTTTAAAACTTTGTATATTACTTTTTAAAAGTTATAAATTATAAAATTAATTTTAATTTGTAAATAGTATGTGTATTATCATCGACCATGAATTTTGTTAATAATGATCTCTAATATTTAGGATAATGAAAACATTTTGGAAAATTTTTCTTTAGCAGGTGATCACCAATTGCTTGAACTCTCTCAAAAAGGTCTTTCATTTTCACATATATGATTAACCTAGACATTTAACTATAGACTTTTCACCGTCAAAGACTTTTCAAATCCAAATTTTATTTTCTATGGATTCCTTAAAGATCAAACAAATAGGTTATGCTCCTAAAAGATTTAGATATGGATAGTTTAACATGTATTAAAACAATAATAGTAATTCTAAGATCTCCCTTATTTGGATAATATTTTGCCATAAGTTCTTTGACACTTTTCCAAATCCTTGATTTAGGAAGAATAAAAGTAAATATGAGCCAAGAAAACATTTTTTCCTCCTAGAAAAAACCTTTGCAAACCAATGCTTGATACATGAGATATAAAATTTGAGATGTTTTCCAAGCCAATCTGATTCTCTTTCCTAAAGGATTAAGCAATTATTGGTGGCTATGAAGTCGATGATATTAAGGGGCATACCTTAAACGTTTAAAAATTAAGTGCAACATTATGTTATTGAGGTATTCAAAATGATTTCTTTCTGAAATCATCCTCTTTCCTAATGAAATGCTTGCTAATTCAAATGGTTGTGTTTTAAATGAAAATGGCCTTCTTTCTCTACCTATTCGCAAATATAAAAAAATTATTCCCTTTGAGCCTAATAATTTATTTTTCTTTCTATGAACCCTAATCAAGGATCACTCTTAACATGGGGGGATGAAGCAAAGCTTAAAGATCAGAAGGGATAAATTAATTCTAAAGTTGCGAGAAGAATAAACCAATTGTCAAAGTAAATTTTGAAAAATAAAGAAAGTTTAAATTTTTAGTTCAAAGATGCAAGGAAAAATAAAGAGAATTTTAAGTTACAAATATTTAGAATGAAGGATGAAGAAAAACATGATAAAGAAATAAGAAAAAAGAAAAATAAAGAAAGAATAAAGAAAAATGAAAAAGTAGATGTAAATAAAGAGATGAAGATTTTGTTCATCTCAAAAGATAAATTGGATTCAATTTCTTCTGAAAAATGATTCTTCATTCAATTACCCTTAAACATTTGATTTGGGCCTATTTATCCTTTTTGTCTAAGCCATGAACCATGGCCTACGTTATGTGCCTACAAAGTCCATTTTGATCAGAAATAGCTATTTGAGCTGTCAAGCCATTCCTAGGAAACTCTTTAATCATCTTTTTAAATGATTTTTAAGTCCTCAATAATATGATGGAGCAAGCTTAAAGACTTTAGAATTATTCCTAAACCATCAAAGACAGCCACTAATGCAAGAGAACCCTTCATGCTAATTTAGAAATGATCCTAAACCTTTGGAAATTTCATGGTGTCAACAAAGTTGAATCAAATGTCCAAACACTGATTCCTTTCAAAGTGAACTTTTAAAACTTTTATGCTCAATCTTGAGAATTAATGCTTATCAAAGGCCTTCCAAATCAACCCTTTGAGACTTCATGTTTAAAGATTAAAAAGATATTATAACTTGATTTTTAGCCTTTCAAGGAATTCCTATGAAATGAACATCTATCTGAATTTGGTCTTGATAAACCTTGACTTTGTTATACCAATTTCTTTAAGACAAATTTTAGTAGTGCCACCCCATTTGTGCCTCTAAATTCATTTTCATCTCATTCAAAAAAGTCCTAAATAATGATAATCGATCAAAAGAAAGAGTTTTAACATCATGTGAATATAGTATATCCATTAACTTTAATATTGGAAAATCCATGATTGAAATTGTTCTGGAATTTTCACAGATTTTGATCAAGCAAAATTTTTTCCCCAAGGCAAAATGAGAAGGTGATATCATTCCATAAATCTTAGAATTTTGATGAATTATGATTCCTTTCATCATTTTAATAGAAGTTTACAAATATCTCTTGAGTTAATATTTATCTAATTGCATAAATTATATCATTGAATCAATGAACATTAATTTGAAATTTGGTATTTAATGAATAGTAAGATTGACCAATTCCATGAAGAAATTTATCGCCTTTTCATGCGATCCTACGATAAAGTAGGTGAAGAAGGCTTTGAAAAAGCATCAATAAAGATATTTGAAGCATTCAAAAATCTAGCACCTTTTTACATGATCCTATGATAAGGTAGGTGAAGAAGGCTTTGAAAAAGCTTTGATAGAGATATTCAAAACATTTAAAAATGTATCATCTTCTAATGTGATCCTATGGTAAGGTAGGTGAAGAATGCTTTGAAAAGCATCGATGGAGATATTCAAAGCATTAAAAAATCTATCACTTTCTCACACGATCCTATAATAAGGTAGGTGAAGAAGGATTTGAAAAAAGCTTTAATTGTGATATTCGAAGCATTCAGGAAAAGATTCAATGATGATATTTGAAGCATTTAGAAATATTTATTTAGAAAAATGCTTTTAAAGTTTTCGATGGTACTTTGATGGAGATATTCAAAGCATCCATAAAATTTTTCAAAACTTTTCATGTCCAACTTCATCCGATTAAGGACAAGGATAAATGAAGTTTATGTGAGAACTTAATCCTTTGTGATCACTGAGATGCTTTTATGCCAAAGGTGTTCATTTGTTATTGGTAAGCTTCACTTAGTTAGCAACTAATGAAGCAAAATGTCCTCTTCACATGATCCTATGGTAAGGAAGGTGAAGTAAGGTTTAAGTTAACTTTGCTCAGTTAAGCAGAAGGATCAACAAAGTTTTCTATGTTCTTTCTAATGTAGTTGGTATATATATGTATATGATGTAAAAAAAAAACTCTTTTTGAAAAAAATTTGCAAGGCCCGAACAAAATTGTGTCTATTTGGTCTTTGTCTTGCTCATGATTCTCAGCAATGTCCTACGAGGGGTAGCTGTAGACACTTAATTTTGTTCGAGCCCCCATCCCTATTAGTCCAAAAATATCTGAGATATAAAATTAGGCACTTGTCCCAATGAAGGTAAATTTCCTTCAAAGGAATGTACATTTTCAAGACCTATGTAGTTGTGCTTAAATGATAGCAGGTACATATGACAAAATTAGCACTATTTCAAGGGTTGTACAAAATAAATCTCGGATAAAAAAATGAATATCAAAGTAAGAAATTAGTTTTTTGACTTTACACTTCTGGAATTTTTAAAATTTGTTCCTACAGATATTATCATGGTCAAATTTCCCATTTTAAAGAATTTTTTAAGAATTTTTTGTTAAATTTGAGAGGTTGACCATTGTATAGTTTTACCGATACCAGTATAGTATTTATGTCGATATAAACTGTAAAAAATCATAAATATTCAAGGAAAATTTCATATTGGCATTTATTTTGAAATTTTCACTATGTCGTGAGTATTATGCTCATGAAGTTTTTTTCTGTAAAGACTTATTTCGGATCTCGTATTTTCATCTTTACCATTTTGAGTATTTAATTAATTTGATGTAAGTTTCAATTATTTTTATGAAATTTTCTCGACTCTAAAATAAAAGCTTTCCTTGATTTGTAAAATTCTTGGTGGAATCTTCTTAAGTTCTGAACTTCAAAATTCTTTAAACCTTTTCATTTAATTATCATTAAATCAGTTTTTTAAAATTCATTTTATTTTATGAGTTTTATATTTGTTAGATTTTTCCCCCTCTTCAAGATATGGAGCTTTTTTACTCCATAATTTTTTCAAAGGATTTTTCTAAATTTATAACTTTTAAAACTCCTCAAATACTATTGTTTAATTCATATTAAATTAATTTTCTTAGAATTCATGTTATTTTATGAGTTCTGCATTTTCTTTCATAATTTTCTTATTTTCAAAATAGAGAGTTTTCTACTCCCTAAATCTTTCTGGTAGAATTTTTCTAAGTTTGTAATTTTTAAAATTCTTCAAATATCATTGTTGAACATATTAATTCCGTTTGTAAAAATTTAATTTATTTTATGAGCTTTGAATTTTTTTGCATAAAATAATTTTTCGATAAGGGTTTTTCTCGTAAAATTTTATGAGTTTGCTATTTTTAAATTTTTTATCATATGTAAAAATTCTTTTCATTATTAGATTAAATTAAATTGAGAGTATAAAATTTTATTTCAAGTACATAATTTTTATTTTTTATTTTTTACAATTTAATCCTTTTATCTTCCAAATTATATAGACTTTAATGATGTCATGCATGACATCATCCACTAGAAGACAAATATAATTGATTTAAGTCAAATCTAAATAAATAAAAATAAAAAAATCTAAAATAAATGATAAATAAATAAATAAATAAATAAATAAAATTAGAAAAATTTGTAGAACCTCTACCATCTTGCTATCCTTTATCCCCTATAAATAGGGATTGGATTTCTTCATTTCAAACTTTTGGAGGAGAAAAAAGGAAGGAAAAAACGAAAAACTAAAAAAAAATTCATTAGATTTTCAAGTTTTTAAGGTAAACTCTTATAGAAAAATTTTTATTTTGTTATTTTCATTCATTTTTAGTAGAAATGTTATAATTTTTATATATTTTTTTCTTATTTTTCTTAATAATTTCCATGTTGCTTTATGTTGACTTATTCATCATAAATGTTGATTTTATGCATATTTTTGCCTGGTAAAAATTATGACATGAATATGTGTTGATATTTGTGTAAATATGTGATGAAAAGTATTGTTTCTTAGTTGAAATATGGTGCTAGTCGAATTGTATATGATCTTGTATTTAATAAATTTCTTGATTTTATTTAGGACCATTTTGTAATGTTTAAAAGTTTTAAGGGCTAGAAAAATAATATTTCTAATTTTTTGAAAGCTTAAGAATATGGATTCGAAGCTTGGTTTAATCCGATTTTGATGATTTTATGATGTTTTTATTTTATTTATTTTATTTTGTAATTATAAAAAATATAAGGACTGAATTGCAAAAGGTTGTAAATTTTTTTCTATGGCCATCCAAGCTTGGACAAACATTATAGATAGCCTTAGAAGTGTTTTTATGCTTAGTTTAACATATTTTAAAGATTTTATAACATTTTAGGGTCATTTTGTAATTTTAAAAAGTTTAAGGACTAATTTGCAAAAGCTAAAAAATTGCTTTGTGGCCATAAGTGTTTAGTCGAATAATTTTCATGATTTTTTGTGTGGTTTTTGTGATTTTTCATTATATGTTTTGTGATAATTTATGATTTTTTATTATGTAGGGACTAAATTTAAAAAATGAAAAATTTTGTTTCAGGGCTATCCATGCTTAGCTGATTGCTTGTGTATACTTGTGAAAGTGTTTTGATGTTCATTGTGATGTGTACAAGCATATTTTATGCATTTTACATCATGTTGTGGCCATTTTGTAATTTTAGAAAGTTTAAGGACTTATTTGTAAAATTGCAAAATTTTTGTTCTAAGGCGATAAGTACTTGGCCGAATTTATCATATGATCATTGGAATGATTTCCATAATTTTTTATGATGAATTTTGTTTTAATTATGATTTTATTTTGTATAGGGACTAAATTGCAAAGTTTACGAAGTTTAGGGATAATTTAGAAAAATTTTGCATTTTAGACTTAATATGATGTTTTTGACATTTTAAAAATATTTCTAATATTCCTATGGTGTTTCATAGAGGTGTAGAAATTATTAAAAACTTTCATATTCTTTTGGTTTTTCATAAGGGTACAAAATGCAATTTTAAAAAGTTATGGGACCAATTAGCAATTTTTGCATTTTAGGTCTATCTTGATATTTAATTTACCCATTAAGGGTATAAGAGTCATTTCATATTATTTTCGAGTTTTTTAGGTTACTAGGATACCTTATAGGTCGATGGTATACTTTAAGGGTATTTTAATAATTTTTCTAAAATTAAGTCTTATGTGATCACCAGAATACTTATAGGGTAAAGGTGTATAGTAGGAGTAGGTTCGTTTGTTCGTGATGTCATCTGACCCTTTAAGTGCTAGGATACCTATAGGTCGAGTGTAAACCCTAGGGGTATTTGGGTAATTTTCCTTAAAATTGAGTCCTAGATAGTAATCGGGATGCTTTTATGCCAAAGATGTACATTTAGGATAGATTCATCAATTCTTATCATCTTAGTGTCCATTAAGGTACTAGGATACTTTCACGTCGAAGGTATATACTCTTAGGGCATTTTGGTAATTTTTCTAAACTCGACCTCTAAGTAGTCGCTGGGATGCTTTTATGCTGAAGGTGTGTATCTATGATAGATTCAACATTTCATGATCATTTTAGTGTCTATCAAGGTTAGTAAGATAGTTTTACGTTGAAGATTTACCTTGAAGGCATTTAAGTAATTTCACTTCAGAAACCAAGTCCTATATGAAAAGGGTTTGTCATATTAGATCATTGTCAAGTCTTAGGGTTAATATTTTTAACAAAATCAAATATTTTTTAAAATTAAGGCAATATCTCCGTGTTTAAATATAAGTAAAATTTCTCATAGTATATGAAACAGATTTTATAGATTATTTTAACAACAAAATATCTTTTTTAAATAGAAAGTTAGGACTGTCAATTTTCATAAAAACAGAAACTTTTATATTCCACTGACTTTCTAGCGGGGTACAAAAGATATTTTGATTTTTTAATGTATTTCGCAGGTTCTCCAGTGAGATACGATAAAGAATGAAAAAAAACTTTTTTGTTCTCTTTGTTCTCCAGGAAGGTACGATGATATTTTGATTTCCAAAACCATTAAAACCCGATTTTCTCATTTAGAATAATAAATTAATTTCATAAAATTTTATTCTTAATTATGGGAATTATAATTAAATATTGATTATTGAAAGTGAATGAAAATCAAAATTTAAGTTAACACAGGGTTAATAAGGCATGATTGCTGGGCATTATGAGAGGGTCAGTCCTTACTTGTGATTGTAATCGACTCTCGAACCCTATCAAGTAATCTCTGGTATGAGCGTAAACCTCAAAGTTTGTTTTAAGGGTTTTGTAACCCTCGAAATACAAATTTTGATAAGTTACCAATCTCACCTAGTCAAAATAGATTGGTGGCAACTCCAAATAAATGGTCATTTCGTACTTACTGTTTAGAGTTAAGTGAACAACTCATCTTGACAACTCAGTCCCCAAACATAAATGATGATGATGATGATGATAATAATAACATGGCCCTTAAAAATAAAAGAATAATGATATTTATATATAGGAATAATTGATACACCCGCAATTTTAAGTTGAGCTGGTCAGGATTCATATCCAAGTCATATTGTGATAGCATATACTAACAAAACTAAATGGCTGATGCCTTAGCAACTTTAGCCTCAATGCTCAAAGTAAACTAAAAGTCAAAGGTCAAACCTATTTAGATGAGCATCCATGAATCTCCAGCCATGGCATAGCATAGAAGAATACAGAGATGGACTACCATGGTACCATAACATTCTTCAGTACGTCAAAGATGAACAACATCCCGAGCATGCAATCAAAATTTATAAGAGAACCATTCAAAGAATGGCTATGATCTTCATTTTGGACAATGGGATTTTATACAAGAAAAGTTCGGATCAAGATTACTCTGGTGTGTGGATGCTTTTGAAGCTAAGAGAATCTTTGAAGATGTCCATAAGGGAATTTAAAGCACACACACTAATGGACATCGAATTGTAAAACAAATCATGAGATCAAGTTACTATTGGTTGACTTTTGAAAGGGATTGCATTGACTATGGCTGAAAGTGCCACAAGTGCTACATCTACTTATACAAAATCCATGTCCCACCATCACTTCTGCATGCTATGATAGCCCTGTGGCCTTTCTCTTATGGGGCACAGACATGATTGGACTTATCACTCCTAAGGCTTAAAACGAGCACCATTTCATCTCGGGCACCATTAATTATTTCACCAAGTGGGTAGAAGTGGCTTCATATGCCAATGTCACCAAATATGTTGTGTGTAAATTTGTAAAATAGGACATCATTTTTTAATACGGGCTCCCCAAATAGATCATTACAGACATTGCGTGCAATCTAAAAAAGAAAATAATGCAAGCAGTTTATTTTCAGTTCAAAATTTAGCATCATAAATCAGTCTCATACCTCTTAAAAATGAACGAGGCTATTGAAAAAGTCAACAGGAATATTATGAAAATAGTTAGGAAAATGGCTGAAACATACAAAAGGTGGCACAAGAAGTTGCCTTTTGCATTACATGCCTATTGCATAGTAGTTCAGACTTCTAGAAGTGCTACCTTGTTTTCCCGTCTATGGCATGGAGATTGTTTTACCCATTGAGGTTGAAATCCCTTCACTTAGGGTCTTAATGGAATAATGACTTAAAGAAACAGAATAGGTCAGGGACCGAAACAAGCAACTCAATCTCATTATAAGAAAAAGGTGAAAGCTATATGTTATAGGCAAATGCACCGAAAGTATATGATGATAGCCCATAACAAAAAGGTTTACCCTCATCAATTTCAAAAAGGTGACCTAGTGCTTAAACAAATCCTTGTAATCCATATAGACACTTGGGGAAAATGGAACCCAAACTGGAAAGGACCATACATGGTGAAATGCATATTTTCTGAATGAGCATTAATCTTAACTGAGATGGACGTCATGACTTGCCCAACCCTATCAACTCAGATTCCATCAAGAAACACTATGCCTGAACAAAATTTTAAGGCAAAAACCCAAGAAGGCATCCTATAACCCCCCAGAAAACCTTGGATGAAAACCTAAACGGCATCTAGGAAAACAAACTAGCTTATGTCAAAAGCTTGAAAGGGCTACTTAAGTGACCAAACTCTTCCTAACCTAAATCTAACCATATCTAGACTATCACCAGCCCAGACCAGCACCAACCTTGCCTACTCACCTTACCATAACCAAAACACCAAATCATAACCTAATTGACCTATCCTACTCTGACCTACCCTATCAAACCTCACTTTTACCCAAGCTTGGAGAGAAAAGGCAGAGACTATCTAAACCTAGCATAATCATCACATTATAGGGCAATCGAAAGAGTCTTCTCATAGGTCAACCAATACTAGAAGGATTAACTACTTAAGAAAGATCTCTAAAAGTACTCAATAGAAAATTCATGTGATTAGCATCAAAGGCACTAGCTCCTCAAAAAATTTATTCCTATCTCTTTTGTTGCCTTAGAATTTTTCATGAGTTGCACTCCTCTTTTTTTGAATGAAATACAATTACTTAATTTCTTTCTCAAATCTTTTTTGTAACATCAACATTTAATGTGCATCATGTTTATCATTGAATTGATAATACCTAATAAATGGACAAAATCGATAACATGATTTCCTAATATTTCTTCAAAAAATATGAAAACCTTGCAGGAACTTCATTTCATGTCCAATGATCAAGAATGAACCTTGGAACCATACTTGGTCTTACTTTTAGACCTCCTTATTTTAAAAACATGTTCAAAACCTTCTCCTTAGAAAACCTTACTTGAGAGGTATAATCTTAAATCTCTTTTTCACTTTTTATTAGTAGTGTTTCAAAAATTCAGGTCAGTCAACTTGGACTACTAGAAGCAATCCCTTTAGTCAAACCAAAAAATGAGTCCATTGAATTTGTGAGGAAACCCACTCCAAAAGTCCTAAAAATGAGCTAACACAGCTTAGGACCTTTTTCATAATTATGGGCCATTCGTACTCCTTAGAAACAACTTTGAACGTATAAAAGCCTTTAGACATCATAAGTAAGATTGGTCAACCTTGAGATAAGATGGCACCTGATTGAACTCTTGAATAAGCAAATGACTCAAAACACATCAAAAAATTATCAAATTAGGTTTCTAGATCAACATATTGCATCATTTACACATGCATTTGCAACCTCACGCACCATTCATACAATAATTAACATCTTTGAGGTACAAACTTCTAACCTTAAAAGTTAAACTAGTAAAGAATCTAAAGTACAGATTCCTACTTTTGTAAAGCCTCGAAAGGCTTCAAGTAAGAATTCCTAACTCTATGAGCTCACAAATCGAAAGGTTTTCTAGGTAAAGTATCTAAACTTATATCCCTTTAGTCCATGAAAAGTTAGACACTTATTCCATTTAGTCTATAAAGAGCTAGATGCCTATCCCTTTGAGTCCACAAAAAGCTAGACATGTATTCCTTTAGTTCACAAAGAGCTGGACACATATCTTTTTTGTCCATAAAGAGTTAGGCACTAATCAAGTTAGTCCAAAAAAAACCTAGGCACCAGTCAAATTTATCTACAAAGAGCTAGGCACCAATTAACTCCAACTACAAAGAACTGGGCACCAATTGAGCTCATCCACAAAGAGTTGGGCACCGATCGAGTCTATTCACAAAAAGTTAGGCACTAATTGAGTCTGCTCACAAAAGCTGGCATCAATCAAGTTCGTCTATAAAAAGCTAGGCACTAGTTGAGTTTGTCCACAAAGAGTTGTGCACTAGTTAAACTTGTCCATAAAGAGCTTGGCACCTACTGAGTCAAAATCCACATTAGCTAGTGCTTGTCTAGGGTGTCAAACCCTAAAAAATCTAAAAAGCCTAGTAAAAAAGTTAAACCTTACATAAAAAATTCATTTAGACTTTTATTTGATTTAGCACCAATAGATCATACCCATCATGATGAAACATTAACTAGACTCATCTAAGCAGGCACTCAAGTGGCATCATCCCACCTTTCGACAAAATGATGTATTTGTCTATCATGTTTCTAATACTCAACAACAGCTAAAAGGGGCAGCGATGGACATCCATTTTTGTTTGGGCTAATAGCCAAGGCATCGGAGGTCACTATCTGAGGCATTATCGGAGTTATTTAGAAAAGCATAGTCAGTTACCCACCATTTCTAGATAAAATGAGAGGATTTGAAAGGTTAAAGGTATAGAAAACTAATAATCTTGTCTAATGGTATCAATATATGGCCTTTAGGTATTGATCCACACAAAACCTCACTCTTGGTTTGATACAAAAGGCAAAGTATCAATACCTTTGCTTGGTGTATTGATACCAAAAGAGTCTGTATTGATACCAATTTATGTTGCAGCTAAAATAGTAGATTTTGGCCAAAATATATCGATACACAAAGGTGAATATCGATACAAGCCTTGTGGTATCGATACACTATTCCTTGTATTGTTACAAACAAGAACAAAAATTGCTCAATGTATAGAAATAAGTAAGGAAAATTTATCTAGGTTTCAATGCAATGTTCTTTGAATTGATACACCAAGGCCATTTTTATCTAGTTGTGCCATTTTTACACCAAAAATAATCAAAATTCACTAAACCTCAGCATTAGACATGTGATAGGATCAATTACATTTTTTGAAGCCCAAATAGCCATGATAGGGGACATTTTCATTACTTAATGCAATTTTTTAGAGGGCAATATTAATCCTTCTCATTGCTTAATTGCATAAAATGGCTTTAATCCACTATTTTTGCTGAGCAAGCCAAAGGATTTAATGGACAACTGAGCATAGTATCTTGTCCACATTAGAGGTAAATGCATAAAAACTCTAAAATGACCCCACATTTTGTATTTTGCCTTTATTATTCACATAGCCTATAAGACCAATTTTAGATGAACACTCACACACACTCAACTTTAATATTCTCAGCAACTTTCTTACATTCTCTTTACACACCATTATCTCCTGAAAACCTCAAACACTTCCATTTTCGTAGGCCTTCATACCACCTAACAAAAGCACCTTCATAGCACCTCCTTAAGACATTTTTGCTAGTTTTTCTTTTCACAACTCATAGCAAGTAAGAAAAACCTTCAAAGGCAACACATTTAGCTTGAAAAACCTAACTTTTTGGAAAAAAAAGCTAATAAAGATCTTGTTAGTATATTTTTTTCACTTATTTTATTATTTTGTTGCCATTTTCATGTGTTTCATATGTTAATGACCTTTTCAATGCAACCATGACCATTAGTAGGCTTCGTGTATTCCATTTGATATCTTGTTCATGAGCTTATGATCTTTTCATGTTTTTCACGCTTAACAACCATGCCTTTATGTTACCTACGACTTTGCCTACATCATTAAAACATTTGCCTTATGCTCCTATCATATTCCATGCTTCCATATATATTTTAGTATGTTTATGAATTTTTCTTGACTAAAAATGATGCTTTCACACTATCATGAAACTTCCTTCACACATTGATGTCATGAAAACATATTTTTTGATGATCACATTAGGTTTTATTTTTCCATCAACTTATTCTAGTACGCTCATAGATCACTCACATGATTTTTTTTTATAAAAAAAGCACCTGGTTAATGTTTTAACATGTTCTTATCACTTGATGCTTTGTTTGAGTGTCTTACATGACTGAAGATGCTTGCTTGATGTCTTGTTTGTGTTGCAAAATCTGTTTTTTTTAAAGAAGCCCTAAGATAAGTCCATGTTACCTTAAATAATTGAAGATTAACATGGATTTAGTGTATTCCTTAATTGGTCCTCTAATTTTAGGGAAAAATCAAACGTATCATGTATGGATTCATGGTTAAATAAGGTCAAATATTTTGGTTTCCAAAATAAATAGCCCTTTTACTTATTTTAAAGTGTTTTTGTCTTGTTGAGCTTAATACCCTAGTTTGTGACATGGTCAATGGGCTATTTCACCGTCTCAAGCTATTTTAGGATTATGTAAAAGAGCTTATGTAGCCTAAGTCACCTATTGCTTTCTATCACGATGTTCGGATGTCCATGGCCCGAGTTTAGCTCTAAGAAACCTGAAAAAACTAACAAAATCCTTTATTTTTGCCATGATAGCACTATAGTTATGACTGAAAAAATCATTTCCAAACCCTAAATCACTTTTCATGAATTTTTTTATATTTTTCCTTAAAAAGGCTTTGAATTACCTTTCCAAGAGATCTTTTTTGCCCTTAGATCATTTTGGATTAGGGAGTTATAATTTTTTGAATTAAAGATATTTAGAACCCCTTGGATCAACGATTTGCATTCTGTTTAGGCCATCTCAACCTAGCCAATGATTTTTTTTGAATTTTTAAAATATTTTTCTTGAAACTTTTCTAAAATTTACTTTTTAGAAAGGTAGTGTTTGCAATTTAATAATTCCATATGAGTTGAGAATCATTTTTCAACATTTGCTAAAACTCTTCCTCTTACATGTGCTATCAATGTTGCATTAGACCTAACTTAAAAAATTATTTTCACCTGGAAAGGTGAATTTTTTTAAGAATATTTTTACCTTATACCTCATTGAGTCCCCTTTCCAATGGTACCTCTTCAACCTTAGAACTGCTAAATTTGCCTAGAATTAAATCAAAAAATGGGATAGTGCAATGCTATCCCCTATTTTTGGACTTGTTTAAAAAATAAAACTACTTTTTTAAGACATTCAATTTTCTCAAAATGTGTCCAATTAATTCTGCATGGAGCCAAGTGTCACAAAATAGGTCTCATAGCGCTCAGATCAAGGGCAAACAAAAGATTAATTTCACTTTTTATTCGAATCATCAGTTTTAATTTTAAACTACTTATTTTCATTTAAAAGACATTTTTTCCTTCTTAAAAAATCCTAAAATTTTCTCCTGATAGGATACTCTAACCCCATGCTTTGAGGAGACATTCCAACACAGCTTGTACAAGCTTCATTCAAATTTTAGAAATCAGTAAAATTTTTATCATTAAGGATACTCCAAACCCATCCTCCAAGGGGATATTTAAACCTGGCAATATTTGACACAATTACATGAATCTGAAATGCATAAAGTTAAGAAAACATGAAACAGATACATTCTCAAAATCTATCTAATAGAATTATAAATGTCTCAAAATTGATATAAATGCAAAAAACATTAAACATGATAATGACATGATAAAATATACGAATATAACATGAATACATGATTTGCTAGGTCTAACTCCAACCTTCTTTACACTTAAAAATTTGAATTCTTTCTTTTTTGGACTTTGCCAAGCTTTTGAAATTGAAACCTTTTTTTTACCTCAAGTGACCACTGGTTCCAAACACATCTTAAAGTTGTCATCTTGATTATTGCTCAATAATCAAAGGTAATTATGAGATACATTTTGACTGTCTATTTTTTTATGTTGTTACATGTTCATTTTTCATGCAATGTTATTGTGTTCTTTTTCGTCTTTTTAACACAATTCTCTTTGAAATGTCCATTATGCATATATATTTCCAAATTGCTTTTAAAAAACTATAAGGCAATGTTCCGTGTCGATATCTCTTAATGATTGACATGAAAATTTTGATTTTCGAAATTAAATCTTGATATCATTTTCATTAAAAAAATCTCTATGTTCCCCGCAGCTGAAGCGAGTCTAAAGGCCAAAGAGTGATCTTTAAATGCTACTATGCATCCTTACTAATAGTATAGCATAATGTAGGTATGGGTATAGCAACCATTAGTTTAAAAGCCCAATGCTCTATCCCTAGTTTGCCTATGTGATTTAAATTTTTCTATAAAACCTAGTCTACAATTTTCATCCAAAATTCATGCATTAAAATGGGATTATAACAAAATAATGACAAGTCAAAACTGAAGAAATTGAAAACAACAAAAAACATGGCCAATGAGTATTGATTTTAGGCATCGTAGGGGTGCTAATCCTTAACTCTCGAACCCAATGATGAATCTTTAAAACCTCATAGACCTTGAAATCTATGTTTCAAGTTCGTAAATCAGAATATCGTTTTCAATAGGCATCCAATCATGCCTAGGCCAAAATTATCAGTTGCAACTCTAATTGTTTAGCCTCTCCGTGGTGGCCATCCAAGACCGATTGGATGAGCAATATGTCTAATGGTTCTTCCCCTTGATATCATCTTATTATGCCTAGCCAAAATCCCAATCAAAGGATTACCTAAAGGCAACAATTCTTTGTAGGTCATGCATGTCACTATCTGAGCAATTTATATGTTGTATAATGGGTAAAGGGCACATCGCAACGATAAATACTAAAACTGAATAAAAATCAAGATTTAAATTAATACATAATTAAACGGTAAAGATTTTTAAGCTTTAAGAGACAGATCGAATCTTTACTTCTACCATAATTGAGTCCTGAGGTTTTTTCAAGCAAATCTCCAATTGATTCATGGGTCCTGGAGTTTTTAAAGGGTTTTGTAATCAACCTCACCTAGCCAAAATAGATTGGTAGGGGTGTAAAAAAATATTAAAACTTTTCATGTTCTTTCTATTTTTTGTTAATGCACGAATGCAATTTTGAAAAGTTTAAGGGCTTAATTATAATTTTTATATTTTAGATCACCATTGATATTCTAATTTCCCATTTAGGGTGAAATGATCATTCCTATCATTTTAGAGTCTTTAGGATTACCAAGATTATTTTAAAACAAACGTAGTCTCTAGGGGCATTTTAGTAATTTTTTTAACACAAGTCTTATGTAATCACTGGGATTCTTTCATGAAAAAAGTGTCAATTAACGTTAGGTCCACATTTTATGACCATTTTAGAAGGGGTTACTAGGATACTTTCATGTTGAAGGTATATCCTAATGGCATTTTGGTAATTTTGCATTAAAACTGAGTCCTTTAAAGTTCTAGGGCACTTTCATATCGAAAGTACTTTAAAGGATATTTTAGTCTCATCAATCATATTTAAGTCCTTGGAGTCTAGTTTCGTATGTGTAGTCAAAACTGAGTTTTAGGATAAATTTTATTATTTATTATAAAATTAGAATTTCGTAAATTAAGGCAATGCCTTCAGTGTTAAAATAATACATGAGAATTCTCCTAGTATATAAGAGAGGTTCTACAATTATTTTAATAATGAGACATCTTTTTCAAAATAAAAATCGATACTTTTTCTAATTTCTAAAAAATAAAATCTTTTATATTCTTCTGACTCTCCAATATGGTATAAAAGAGAATGATAAAAACCTAGGTGTTTTTTTAGTTCTCCAAAAAGGTGCGAAAGATGTTTTGATTTTCAAAAACATTAAAAACCCAATTTTCTCATATAGAGTAATAAACTACTTTTATGAAATTTATAAATATAGGAATATTGTTAAATATTGAATGTTGAAACCAAATGGAAATCAAATTTAAGTTAACATGGGATTAATAATTACCAATTTTCAGGTTAGAAAGGGTCAATCATTACTCGTGATTATAAATGATTCCAACACTCTTTCACATGATCTTTGGTATCAACATGGACCTTAGATTTTGTTTTTATGGGTTTTGTAATCGTTAAAATACAAACTTCGGTAGGTGACCAATTTCACCTAGCCAAAATTGATTGGTGGTGACTTTAGAAAAATAGTCATTTCTTAATGACTACTTAAGATAAAGTCGAGTGAGTAATTCATCTCGATGAATTGTCCTTAAACACGAAAAATAAAAATAATAATAAAGACATGGGCCCCTAAAAAAATAAAAGAATTATGATATATATAGATATATATAGGAATGAGAGGTACACCCACCTTTTAAGTTGAGTTGGTCAGGATTCGTATTCGGGCCATGTTACTACATCTTGGCAACTCCACTTAGGGCAACTTACAGAGTCAAGCCTAAAATTATTCACATGTTAAATAAATTTTGATTAATTTGATTTCAATCAGTATTTAACTATAATTCTTAATATTTTTGAATAAAAACTTTTATTTTATGGAAATTTTGATATATTTTTCACTAACCCTATCATTTCCTTTGTAGCATTTTTTTTAGGAAAATTTAAGATAGTTTTTTTTAAAAGAGTCAAGTTTGAAAATTCCCCACACACACTGTGCACATGCATATGCATTAGATTCTTCTTCAAGTATATAGAGGGGGCATAGGTAACCTAACATTTTAGGAAGAGGTGAAGTGGCTCTGCCTTTTGAGGTGTTAGCATTTATTTGGGCTGATGAAGAACCTATTAAATGTGAATTCCTACACTTGCTTGAGGTATTAGCCTCATTACAGGCATGGAACATATCCCTGCTCGAATTGAACCTTTTTCAACATAAACTCATGATGGGTAAGGATTAGGATACCTCTTAGTTCTTTTTAGACTCAGGGAACAATTCAAGAACCTATTTACATGTTCAACTTGAACTTCATGAAATGAACTATAAAGCTTCACCTAGTTAGAGCCATACCTAATTTTAGAAGATACTAAATTAGGTACACATAGGGGAACACTTCTAACCTTTTAGCTCTTATAATTTGATTTTCTTGATAGCAATAGATGCATGTTATGCTACCATGATAAATTTTATTTATTTATTTCTTGCCTTAGTTTGCAATATTGTGATGAATTTTCTTAGTGCATTTTTTTCTAGTTGCTATTTTATTTTTAATAAAAATTTTTATGGATGAAAAAAGGCATTTCATAGATTCTTTCTTAATTAGAAAAAAAAATAGAGAAAAAGAAAAAGAAACATGAACCTTTTTTTTTCAAAACAAAAAAATAAAAATGAAATTAAAATAAAAATTGGATTTAACAAAATTTTCATGCTTTAGGGTATGCTAAAGAAAAGAGAAAATATAATGTTAGAATATCTTTTCAATTTTTGCATGAGATCCATATTCCATGAAAACTTGCAAATTCATTTGCATATGTAAAGTTCACATATTCATTTGTTTATATGTTCATGCTTCATAATTTCCACAATGTGCTAAATTCATTGCATGTTAAGGATCAAGACATGGACAATAATTTAAAGGCAAGAATCAGCAAGTTAGAGTCCATCCAAGAAGAGTATGGTCATGATGTCCATGGAGTAGAAAATCTGCTCGACAAGTTGATAAAAGTGGTTTAGGGTTTACATAGGATAAAAATACAAAAAAATTCATGTTATTAGAAGCATTAAAATACCTAGGGACAATGAAATTATCGTGAAGATAACTTTTTGGTTGCTTGGTGGGCTTTGTAAATAAAAGGTCCAAAAAGAATGATAAGTATTTGTAAAAATTCTTTAAAAGCATTAACATAGCTAAGAAAATGAACTCTTTGCAAAAGTAGTTCTTTTAGTTATTTTTTTCTTTTAAATCCTATAAATGTGGTTGTGTACTCTAACAATGAGTGAATAAATTAGAAAGTTTTGGTAGAGGAAACAATGGTGTTGAATCATGATTTGAATTTCTCAGATTCTTGCCTCTATAATAATCTTTATGTCTAATAATTAGCCAATTGCTTAGCATCTAATTGGTATCATTAAGTGCTGCCTCATACACTCATTCATTCACTTATACATTCATCCATGTATTTACTCATTAATTCATACATTAATTTTTACATCCGTTGACATAGATACATGGATGATAATAAAGATTACTGTTAGCAAGATACATACATATTCATGCAAATTGATTTAAGTTCTTTTTCTTATTTTCAAGGTAGAATAACACAAATCGCTAAATGAAAGATAACACACAATACAAAGAAATACAAGCACAAATTGCAAGTATAATGGAACCACACAAAACAAGGGAGCCAGTTTGCCAACATCCAAAAGGTATATGTAATAAGAAAATACCTAAAATGTACCTGTTCACACTTTAGCACTAGCCATCCACATAAACATTGACACCTCTTCACAAAAGGTGGATACAAGAATCATCGCACAAAAAGAATTGGTGGTCCCTGGCTTTAACAAGAAAGAAAGGTTTGTGCAAAAGCAAAGACATAACTAAAGAAATTTACAAATAATCTTGTGTCATACCAACACTTCTTTTGAAATGGATCTGAAAGAATGCAAACTGAAAGGTAACCACCTTATGGTACTCAAAATGTAGAAGCCATTCCCATAAAACATATTTATGCTAACCTTAAAGCTCACTAAGGGGAAATAGTTAGCATATGTGGGACGAAAAAGTTATTCTACCAATAAATGCCAATAAGTCACAGCTGATGAAAGTGACACCATAAAAAGTCAAAAATGCAGAGAAATCCATTTGGACTGTGTCTTTATCCTTAACCTTTCATCACTTAGCAACTTCAGCAACTGTAAGAAAAGATAAAAGTTGTATCCACTTCTTTCATCGAATAACTAATGCTTACACTACTAGTCAATGAAGTTTTGCAAAATCCAAAATCAAAATAGTATTAATATGAAGCATGTTCACTAGCACAAGATGGGAATGATCAAATCTATCATAGAAAATAGAGTTCAAAAAAGCTAGAAAAAGATCATGGTTCTTCATAAAAGTTTGAAAAAAGTGTGCAAACTCGAAAAGTCAAATAAGTGATGCATCAATACCATCTATAGGCTGAAGAAAAAGAGTATGATAGGGAATATGCGGTTTATAAGATTTCTTATCAACAGTCGAAACAAACTAATAAGAATAATGATAGCACAATGATTGAAAAACTAGACCATTTAATAATTTGCACTAGTTTAAGCACCCCAATAAGAATTACTTCTAGGGAAATCAACAACATACGAAGATAACATTATAGAAAATATGCACCAGAATGCAACATTCTCTATCGACAGATCTCATCAACCAATATGTGCTATTCAATGTGAAAAATATCTTGAATATCCAACAAGGTTGGCTGGGGAATTGTAGGCTATAGTAAATTTTGACTTGAATGGCTTGGATGATCCTTTACTATGTGATAAGCTTTTAATCTTCATTGTTAAAGAATTCAATAAAGAATTAAGTCTCATATAGGGGCTATGTTCAAGGCTATTTGATGCTCTCAAATTTATTGTTTACCCTATTATTACTAGACTGTTCATATGATCAATTATGACACGAAAGTGAAAACTACCCCTATTGTTGAATATTTTGAGGCTATGTTCTCAAGAAAGATTTATTTATTTTTCATCAAACCAACATTTGGTCTTCTGTAATAACATTCAGCCCAATCTATTGCTCAGGTTCATGTTAAAACATGTCCCTAATGAGAGGGATAGGTAAATCTCTTTAGAAGATTCCATGGAAATACAGGCCTTCAGGAATACCAATCAAGTAAAATTTGATGAGTGGTGAATGCTTATAAAGGACAACTGGTCTAAGAGTCATTGACCTTATGGTCGTATGCTAATCATAGGTAGTTTCTATCTTAACTTTAAAATTTTGTACCTTTTTTTCAGAAATTGTGAATTTTGAAATAAACTTTGGCTTATAAATAAAGTGTATTCTGTCATGGACCATGAATTTTGTTAATAATGATTTTTGATATTTAGGATAATGAAAACTTTTTAAAAAGTCTTTCTTTGGTAGATGGTCACTATTAGGTTGAACTCTCTTAGAAAGATCCTTTACTCTCATTTATATGATTGTCCAAGGCATTCAACCATAGACCTTTCATACCCAAATGTTCTTTTTTGGATTTCTTGAGAATCAAACAAACAAGTTATCCTACTAAAAGATTTAGATTCGATAGTTTGATATATGTTGAAACAATGATAATAACACAGAGATCTTCCTTAATTGTATAACCTTTTACCTTAAGTTTCATGACACTCTTCCAAATTATTGATTTAGGAAGAACAAGAGTAAGCATGAGCTAAAAAACCTTTTCTATTTGATATCTAATGTATAAGATGTGAAATCCAAGATGTTTTTCCAAACAATTTGGCTTCTTTCTTAAAGGCTCAACCACAACCATGATTCATTAGTGGGTACAAAGCTGATAATGTTGAAAGGAATACCTTAATCCTTTAAAAATGGAGTGTAACTGTAGACACCTTATTTTGTCCGGGCTATTTTTTTTAGCAACGGGGCAAATTTTCCATGGTCTAAGCATTTTTGACTCATCCACCATTGACCAAAAACTTAATTTTAAGTCGTTTCTTTTTATCAAAAAAAAGATCAAAACCCATTTCAAATTATGAATTTGGAATTTTGAATTAATCAAAACAATTTTTTTGAAGTCTAAATTAGATAAAAAAAGGTCAATGTCACAAGATCACCCTATTCCCTAGTTTGTTGACTAAGATCACCATCAACCACCCTATTTGCTGGAAAATCATTTTAGCATTTAAACAAGCCACCCTATGTCCATCACATTGGCAGCAAGTTGCTCCCTACAGCCACTCTATAGCCACCAAGCTGACACTACTTTGTCCTCCTTGAGAAATGACCAAAAACACCTTTAAATTGGCTCCAAAATGCTGGTATAAATAGACCAATTCTATCTCAGCTAAAAAAGATTAGATTCCAACTCATTTTTAGCTTCCAAAACACATTCCTACACCAAGAAAACCAAATCCCGTAGCTTTTCACTCACCACCCAAAAACAACCTCAAAACTCTCATTCCCAACCATTACACACTCCAAAAATCACCTCACCCATACTAGAACCAAAACCTCATTATTTTTCTTTTTTTCTTGCTTATTAACAACAAGGAAAGGAGAAAAATTTAAGCCATCTCTATTGCTCCAGTTATTTGGCCAAGAAGTGAAGTTTTGTTGGTATAACTTCTCACTTTATTAATTTTATTTTCTATTTTTCAGCATCTTCATCATTTTAGTGAGCTCTCCATGTTTCCATCACCCTCTTAGGATTATGATGCATTATTGTGGCTTTTGGTTGTGGTAGTTTAGGATTTGGATGCCTTAATGCCCTTTTGATGTGCAAATGCCCCATTCATCCTTATTATTTTTATATCTCTTGCTCATGTATTTTATGCCATATCCATGCATTGTGTTATCCTTAATCCATGTATGAAACATTAGCCTAACATATTTCAAGCATATTTATACATCAGTTTGCATCTTGTCATGAATCATTATCATTTTTAGCTTCCATAACATTTTCTTGTCAAAATGTATAACATTTCCTTTGCCTAGACTATTGGTAAAGTTAGCATTCCCATTCATGTTATGTGTCATCCCCTTGTATGTTTGTTGTCTTCCCCTTGTCAAAAGGCATGTTTGATGGCTGTCAAAAACTAATTTTCAAAACCTCCCCACGCCAAGCATGTTAACCTCACCAATAAGGATTAGCATGGATTTAGCATTTTCCTTAAAGTTAGCAAAATATCTTGGGGAAAATTAAGTTTTTCAGATTAGGAATCTTGGTTAAACAAACTCAAATCTTTTGATTTTGCAACGAAAATTACCTTGCACTTGTTCTCAAAACATTTGTGCCTTGTTTTTTAGTCAATACCTTGAATGGTATGATCAATGGGCTGTTCCATCATCCCAAATTACTCCAGGGCTGTGAAAATGAGTTCATGATGCTCATGCCACTCTTTCCCTTTAGTCATAGACGTTCGAATGTCAATGACTTGAGTTTGGACCTGTAAACATAAAGAGAATAAGAAATACCCCCTCCTTTGCTTTATCCCTTGTTTTCGATTATGGTTAAAATTGAGTTGTATTCTCGAATTTCACCTCGAGATATTTGAATGTCTTTATATCACCCTGATCAAACTTGAGAACATGCTTTCACCCCCCATGGGCTCGTATCAAGGCACAAACATATTTTACATCTTTACCATCCTTATTCACAATAATTTCTTTTGCCAAAAGTTATTGAAATGCTCACATATTTCATAAATCACAAAGTTTTGTCAACTTATGTTTTCTAACTTGACTTCTCTAAAGAGTGTTAGATGTGTCACTTTTGAGGATACTTTAACCCTAACTTTCCAAGGGGATACTCTAACCCTGCTCTTCAAAATTATCGATCAAAATGATTTTTCATCCATGGGAATACTCCAACCCTGACTTTATAAGGGGACACTCCAACCCCGCTTCTCAAAATTGTCAAGATTTAAAAATCTTCCTTTGTCAAAAATTATTTGCCATTCACGGGGATACTCCAACCCCATCTTTGCTCCAACCCTATCTTTAAACTATAATTAATCTTTTTTTCTCCTTTTTGGATTTCCATGAATACGTCAAACAAACCTTGTTTAATCAAGAAACCCAGAGCATCTTAAAAATTATCGATTCAGTTATTCCTAAATAATCGATGCCAATTGTGAGATAATTCCAATAGTCCGTTCCTTTTCCTTATCATTGCATTAAATGATCCATGTTATGTTACTTCATTTATTGTCTTCCTAACATGATTTCTTTGTGATGATTATGTGAATTCATGTTTTCAAAACATTTCAAATAAAATTAAAGTTAATATTCTGCATGGGTATCTTTCCAGTGCCCAAAGTGGAACATTCCAGTTTCAAAGTAAAATCTAGAGGTCATTTTATTGAAAATCTCTATATTCCCCATCTTTTTTCATCAAAACCTAGATTTATATTTCTATAAGATTCATGCATTAAAAGACGATTATATCAAAATAATGACAAGCTAAGATCAACAAAATTAAAATCGAGACAAGACATAGTTAGTAAGGTATTGATTGCGCGGGTGTCGCAAAAAGGTTCGTATCTCATCATGCATAACCAACTCCCAAACTCAAACAATGAATCTTTGTATTATGTAAACCATGGGATTGATGTTTTGAGTTTTGTAACTCAAAACATAAGTTTTAATAGGCATCCGATCATGCCTAACTCTAAATGATTGGTGGCGACCCCAAACGTTGGTCATTTCATAATGGTCATCTGAGACCAATAAGATGAGCGATTTATCTTATGGTCCCTTTCACTATACCACAAGTCAAGAATCCGTACATTCTCGTTCTTATCACATCACCAAAGAAAAGCCTCGATCAAAAAGATATTTTTAAGTCAAGAAAATATTTTAAGTCATATGCACCCATAAGGATCCACCCCGGGGTACATTGTGATAGCTTGGCGACTCCACTGGGGACTGTATGGAGAGTTAGGCCAATAATTAGCTGTGTCTTGTTAGGTTCTCAATTCCTTTGATCTTCAGTCATTATTTAACTATGACCTTTTGTTTGTTTTGTCAACTAATCTTTTGTTTGACATGATTGTTAGGATTGCCTTATTTTTGAATAATCATTAGTTTAATAAAAATGATAATATGGAAGTAAACGAAAAGGTTTGATCATTTCCCCATCATACACCGCACACTTGCATGTGCATTAGTGTCTCGCCAAACTCCATGGCATGGTTATAACCTAATCATTAGGAGAAAGTGATCTATCCAGCTTCGTGAGTAACCCTCTGCATAGGCATGGTAATAACTTTTTGGATGTAAATTACCTATGTCTCTCATGAGTGACCCTCTGCATTTGCATAGGGAAATACATCTAACAGATCAAACCTATTCTGCCAAACTCGTGATGGGTCTAGGATCGGGGTCCCTCGACTGTCCTTATCGGATGGAGGAGCAATTCAGATACCTATTTAGGTGTCAACTTAAACCTCATATAGTGAGCCCTACGAGCTAAACCATATCAAACCATACTAGAACGCTACTAGAATACCCAGAGAATAGGGTCATCAAGGGAAATATTCGTAACCTTTACTCTTAATTACCATAATTATGTAGGTGATAATGATTATATAATTGTCATCCGCATCTGCATTTTTATCATTTATCAAGGCATGGCATCATGCCACCCGGAGACGACTAACCTTTGTATAAATAAGTGACGGTGAGCAAAAACCATCGTTTACAATGTCTTATACTGTAACCCATTATGCTATCCGAGTCATGGCTTAACGCTCCTCTGCATTAGTGGTGATGAACGAATATCGCTACTGGTCATTTTTTTCCATCAAAATAAAATATAACATCACCTCATGAAAGGCAAATTGCATCTTGGTATGTTGAAATGTTGCCCGTTTCTCATCTTACCACCTTGGTTGAGACATGTTATGAAGTTTTTTGTTTTGATGTTCTTAAATTCTTTATTTCCTTACATCTATCTACTATATGTTCCACTAACTTATTTTCTCTTTGTTCGTGTTTTGGTGCATGCATCATTTCATCATAACCATTATGACTATCATCATTTTGGTATAATTGTTTTGGTTTGGTGTTTATCAAGGGCCATCATTTATGGAGCAACAACTTATCTCAACTATCGAGTCCTTTGAAAATGTCAAAACATGGTAGAAGGTCCCTAACGTCAAGATGGGGACATCCTAAAACCTAACTACATCTCAAAAATGCATGAAAAGGTTAAAATCGATTTTTGTCAGAATGATTGTCGGGAACTGAAGCACAATTGGGAGAATTAGGACAGCAACATGAAAAAAGCCTTCACTAAAAAGTATAGGGATATAGCTCTCTTACTTCGAGTTTAGTTGGATGATGGCTTGTTGCGAGCAGCGGCACAGTTTTGAAATCTGGCATACCAATGCTTCACCTTCAACCAACAAGATTTAGTCCCTACTATTGATGAGTACACAGCCCTGCTTAACATAGAAAGGGCCAAGTCAGATCGGATTTACTGCAAGGCACTAACGCCTCCTCCATTCAAGAAAATGTTGAGGCAAAATCTTGGAGTCACAGAAGCATGGGTTGATAGTCACATTAAAGTAAAAGGGAGTAGTGAATGCATCTCTTAGGCTAGCTTGAAAGAGGCAATGGTAAATCTTTCTGATCAAAAGAAAGCTCAAGATGTCTACGCTTTGGCAATCTACGGTTTCATTATATTTTCAAAGACTTTCGGTTATGTAGAGGCGACAGTCACAGATTTCTTTTCTTGCTTATGTTGCAACATCAACCCTGCTTCTACCATTATCGCTGAAACCATCCACGCCCTTAGCTATTGTAAAAGAATGGTAATAGAAAGGTTTATCGAGTGTGCCCTATTGCTCCAAATATGGCTCCTGGGTCATTTTTGTGTTAATCAAGGGTGAGTCAAGCAAAGTGTCTTCTTCAAGATCAGTCCTCTTTCTACGGCATTAGAAAAAGAATGTCATCAAGATAAGATAGAAAAACATTAGGTTAAGGAATTACGAAATGTCAAGAAGGAAGAAATCATGTAGAGAACCCCATAGGTGTTCCCTCAGTCGATTATGTACAGATGTGGAGACTACACTTATGTACCACTCCTAGGATTATGGGCAAATACTAGTTATGCTCCTCTATTGGTATTGCATCGATTTCAGTGCTTGCAATTCATCCCATTCTTCGAAGACTTGGGACATTGGGATTTTGAATATGGAGAGCCTAATTATAAAACAAAAAGTCTAGTTAGCTTTCCAAGCTTGGAAAAAGATCCATTATATGGAAAGATACTGGAGAAGAAGCCTTATCACGCCTGGATACGAAGAATAGAGACTCTGTCATATCAATGATCCATTGCCACCACCCAACTCTGGGATACAGCAAATCCCAATAGAAAAATTGTCTTTTGAGATCAAGCTACTTAGGAGGGAGTTCGAGCAAGAAAATGCATCCTTTGCTACAGAAATCTCTCGACTTAAGGAGGAAAAGGGCCAGCAAGAGATGGATATCTATCTTAGGAGCGATGAAATGGATTGAGTCATTAAAGAAAGAGATCACTTCAAAGATGACCTCGAAAGCCTAACCAAGGATTATGTGACACTCCAAAAAGCTAACAAGTCAGACGCATTGGCAAGACATCAGTCGAATAGGAAGCAAAAGTTGCCACTCTCAATCGTGAACTAAATCAGCAAAAGAAGGAAGTCAAAACCAACAAAGAAAATTTTACGAGGGCACGTGCTCTTTCTTTCACCTACCAACGAAGGAATCAAAGACTTAAGGTGTAAATACGAGATATGAGAGCCACCCGAGTTAAAAATAAAGCCCTCATTCATAGAATCTAGGAGTTAGAATAGTCTCTTCAAGATCATCAAGGTCATATCAAGAAACTAACAAGGGCATCCAAGCAATGCGAACTAGATTGGTAAGCGACAATCGACCAAGCATGTCTAAACTACCAAAAACAGTATCAGCACCTCACTGAGCAAGTTCAGATGGCTCAACGAGAGGCGGATGACATGATTAAAATAGCTCGGTCCATACGGTGAGACATCGTACCTGTGGGAGATCATGAGCAATAACTTTTGGGTTTTCTTGATCGTGTGATTACACAATGTAATCATGTCAGATACTTTCAGATGTAATCATGTTGTAAAAAAAAAAAAACCCTTTTGTGACTCTATGAGTGATGTTATTGATGAAGCTGCTCCAAGAATCAATTGTCTCCAATGCATATGCACATTTAATTTCACCATTTTTCATTGCACTTGCACCAATCATTCATTATCTTAGCTCATCATTGCATCATAAATGCTCATCAATAAATATATTTTTAAAAAAAGTCTAATACGAGAATTGGGCCATAAAAGTGCAAGGATTCCGAGATCAATCAGGAATATGAAACCTTACATCATGCACTGCTACAACACATGACGCTGTAAGCAAATCATAAAGAGTGATCATGAAGCTCGTATTGAGCGACTTGAGTTAATGGTCAACAAATCACAAGACCAGATGCTTCGTTAGCAATATGAAATGCAAAATCAAATCGCAAAACTTATGCCGTTAATGGCTGCCTCTATGAAAGAAAAAAGGTAACCCAGCACTGTTGAAACAAGGAATAATCCTCCCAATGTTGAAAGTCCCCCTACCAATAATCCAAAACCTACCCAAGAGGAAACTAGACAAGAACAATGGCTCGCTCCTACATCTACCGCTCAAGCTCTGCCAGTCATTTACCTGAATCCCATTGGGGTAGGTCAATTTATTCCTGGTACTCAAAGGGTGAATATGGGAGTCTCATCAGCAGATCTGATAACCCTTTACCATGAGGAACTAGAGAAAATAGATGGTTAAAAGTCCACCATGATTACAGCAGGAGTGAACAAATTCCAGCTACTAGAAAAAAGTCTCCAAGCTATCGAGAGGAATGACAAGTTTGGAGCTCTTGACATGTAATCACTGTCTTTGGTGTCCAACCTTGTCATTCCCCCGAAATTCAAAGTCCCAGAGTTTGAAAAGTTTAATGGAAACACTGACCCTTCTGTCCATGTCTGAATATACCTACGAAAAATGGCCGGGTACGAGAAAGATGAAAAGCTCCTCATCCATTACTTCCAACATAGCCTCATTGAGGCAGTAGCTCAATGTTATATCGAGCTACACAATGTGAAAATCCAATCATGGGCTGACTTGGCTAAGGCCTCTTTAAATCAATACTAGCACATGTCAGATTGGGCACCGGATCGACTTTTCTTGATGAATTTTGAGAAAAAATCCACTAAAAGCTTTAGGCAATTTGCCCAAAGGTGGAGAGAGGAAGTAGCCCTAGTCTAGCCTCCCTTTACAGAAAAAGAGATGACAGTTACTTTCATCCACACCTTACACGCTCTTTATTATGAGAAACTAGTAGGAAATGCCACTAAGAAATTCGTAGACCTAGTCCTCTCTGAAGAAATGATTGACGTAGCCATTAAGAGTGGTAGAATGTTAGCCAAGGAAACGTCTGGATCAAGCAAGAAACCTATTGCCAGTAAGAAGAAGGAAGAAGAGGCCAATGCCATAAGTTATGCTAGCTCATCTTAACCAAAACGACGTTAAATACCCAACCCTCATTACCCAAACACGTTGTATTCTCACCTTATCACCATCCCCTTTCTGCCGATTAATGCCATAACCTACCACCCATCCTTTGCAATCCCATCCAACCCATCGCAAAGCTACCCTCTGCAAGTTCACCAAAGCACCAATCGATCAACCAATAATGCACCTGGCCATTGAGGGGCAAATCAACAAAGATAATATTTTGATCCCATCCCTATGACCTATAAAGAGCTCTACTAAACCTTGCTCCAAAATTATTTAGTGGCCTCAATCTATGTCCTATAAAAGAAGCCACCGTACCTATAATGGTACAACCCTAACGCCCACTATGAATACCATGCTAGGTAGTAGGGCATGACATTAAGAACTACATATCTTTTAAATGAAATGTGCAAAATCTAATAAACTCAAAAGTCTTGCAGTTTAGGATAAACTAGGGACCAGATATTGCCACCAATCTTTTACCAAACCATATTGAGCCAGCTATAAACATGATCGACATTGAGAACAAACATAAAGTAAGGGCAAGCATAAAGGATGTAGGGATGCCAATGATCTTGGTCTAGCAAGCATTGATTTAGGTTGAGTTGCTCAACGCAATAAAAAAATTGAAAAACAATCCTGACAACTTTTGTGACTTCCACACGGTTGTATGTCATACCCTACAAACATGCAGGAATTTTAGGTCCATGTTTCAAAGAATGATGAATGAAGACTAGATAGAATTCTATCATGAGATCACATTTATTGCTGAGTCTATCAACATGATAGGAGATGAAACCATGAAGCCACCTTATGGGAGAAATTGACCCCTCATTCTCTATGGCAAGCTAAGTTCTGAGGTCAGTTCTCCAACATTTACACCAGAATTAGTGGTAGAAGTACTAAACTATTCCCGTATAAGAGCAATAAGTCTGTCCCATAGAAATACAAGAATCAAGTAGTGATGATCAGAGAACTAACGCCCTCAACTGTCATAATGGAACTATCAGGAGTTAGCCACCTGACCTGTAGCACTAGGTGTTATGCTCCCCCAGCTTAAGAAAAATAGAAGGTTGATGTATCTCCAAGCACTAGTACCGCTCAGACCTAAGCAAAGAATTTTGAGCCTGAAAAAGTGAAGGAAGCAGTGAGTGAAAGAGAAGCCATGGAGTTTCTCAAGTTCATCAAGCAGAGTGAATATTGCATTATGGATCAATTAAGCAAACAACCCGCCAAGATTTCTATGCTATCTCTGCTTCTTAATTCAGAGGTTCATCGAAATGCATTACTGAAGGTGCTAAATGAAGCATATGTGCCTTCAGATGTCTCTATAGATAAGTTGGATCAGCTAGTGAACAACATCATGGTCGATAATTACATCTCCTTCATTGATGATGAGATCCCACCTAAAGGCAAGAGTAGTTATAAATCTCTGCATATCACTACCTATTGTAAGGGACGCATTTTGCCCAAAGTACTTATACACAATAGGTCAACCCTTAATGTCATGCCTATGACTACATTAAACAAACTCCTTATCAATCAGTCTAACATCAAAATAGCCACACCATAGTTCGAGCTTTTGATGGAATGTGTCATAAAGTAATTGGAAATATCACAATTCAGCTTCAAATAGGCCCATGTACATATGAAGTTAACTTTCAAGTTATGGATATTAATCTTTCTTACAATTACCTATTAGGAAGGCCATGGATACACTCCGTCAAAGCCATCCCATCCTCTCTCCATCAAAAGCTCAAATTTGTGATAGATGAGAAAGTAGGCACCATCGAAGCTGAAGAAGAAATGATTACCACTACTTTCACTGAGGACATCTACATAGAGCCTAATAAAGATGCACCAGATTCATCATTCCAATCCTTCGAGTTCGTTAATACAACATTTTTGGGAGAAGGATTACCAATAGTTAAACCTTACAAGAGTACACACTCGAGTTTAAAATGACTGTTGGCAAAGGTTCCCGTGCTAGAAAATGGCTTAGCAAGAATCTACAAGGGATGGCCTGAGCCTTATAGGTCACCACTCAAGCGAACAAAAGAGGCTTAGGATTTAAAGCCAATGTAAACTCGAGAAAGCAGCAAGAAAATAGGATCTACAACCAGGAAATGCCACAATCATTAGGTCAAGAGAGGGAATCAAAGCCGACAATATTTTTATCACTCCATGAGATATTTTGTTTAGGAAGTTGAATTGATCTAAGCCAATCGGAAGAGCTAAAGGCTAAAGATGTCTTAGTCATTATAAACAGAGCACTTAACAACCTTTACCTCCAAGATACAAAGCCATAAAAGTTGTCTTTCCACTAAGACCTAGTTTTGATAATAGGGTTATGACGGGAGCCCCTGCACTTTTTCTATCCCTTTCATGTAACGTCAAGAAATAAACTTATCTGCCCTCGCCCAAATACAGATAGGTGTCCTATGTAAGGGGCATTTTTTTATCAAACATTATCAATGAAATGACTTTTGCATATATCATTCCATATTATGTGTCACTTTTTAACCTTCTTGTCTCCATTACTCTTTTGCCCTCATTTTTATCCAAATCCCTTGGTTGTGTGTGCCTTTTGCAATGTTTATTCCTTCGCCCTTTCAGGTGTCCTAACGATAATGACATGGATATGTCTGATGGGTCTTTGAAGATCGATTTTGAACAATCAATTTGCACTAGTGAAGTCAATCCTGAAGAAGATTTTGAAGAAAGCTCCATAACATCAGACTTCTTACAATTAGTTGAGTAAGAGGAGAAGTAGTTCATGCTCCATAAAAATTCAACAAAAGTAATAAATCTAGGTACTTAGGAAGATCGAAAAGAGGTTAAAATCGAAACCTCAATAAAGTTAACAACTAGGACCAAGCTAATAGACCTACTGTAGGAATATCAGGATGTATTTGCTTAGTCATATCAAGACATGCTAGGACTAGACATTGATATAGTAGTCCATAAGCTTCCCATCAAGCCTGGATGCAAACCAATCTGGCAAAAGTTAAGGAGGATGAAGCCAAAAATGATCTTTAAAATTAAAGAGGAAATCAAGATGCAGTTTGATGCAGGGTTTATTAGGGTAGCCAAATATCCAGAATGGGTTGCCAATATAGTCCCAGTCCCATAAAAAGATGGCAAAGTACGAATGTGTATTGATTATCGGGATTTGAATTGAGCTAATCCCAAGGATAACTTCCCACTACCCTATATCGACACTTTGATAGACAATACGGCTAAGAATTCTTTGTTCTCCTTCATGGATGGATTCTCAGGCTATAACTAGATCAAGCACCTGAAGACATGGAAAAAATAACTTTTGTAACCATGTAGGGGATATTTTGCTATAATGTCATGCCCTTCAGACTTAAAAATGCTGGGGCAACCTATCAATGGGCCATAGTAGTCCTATTCAATGACATAATGCACAAATAAATTGAGGTCTACGTTGATGACATGATTGCCAAGTCAATGAAAAAGGATAAGCATGTCACAGACCTTCAAAAACTTTTTGAATGGCTACCAAAATTTCAACTTAAATTAAACCCTACCAAGTGTACCTTCGAAGTCACTTCGATTAAGCTTCTAGGCTTTATAGTCAGCAAAAAAGGGATTGCAGTTAACCCAGACAAAGTCAAAGCCATTCAAGATATGCCACCACTTCAAACCCAAAAGAAGGTGAGAAGCTTTTTGGGGAGACTGAACTACATTGCTAGATTCATATCCCATCTCACTGACAAATGCGACCCTAACTTTCGCCTTCTGCTTAAACAAAATCTAGGAGAATGGAATGAGTCATGTCAAGAAGCCTTTGATAAAGTCAAGCATTATCTATCAAGCCCACCAGTGTTGGTACCACCGGTGCCTGATCGACCCTTAATCTTTTACTTGGTAGTCTTTGACAAGTCTATGGGTTATGTATTAGGGCAACATGATGAGTCAAGAAAGAAGAAACAAGCAATATACTACTTAAGCAAAAAGTTTACAGAATGCGGGCGTAATTACTCCATAGTTGAGAAGTTATGCTGGGCTTTAATGTGGACAGCCAAGAGACTCAGGCAGTATATGCTATATCACACCACATGGTTGATTGCAAGACTTGATCCTATCAAGTATCTATGCGAAGCCCCTGCACTGTTAGGAAGGCTAGCTAGATGGCAAGTCCTACTTTCTGAATATGACATTGCCTATGTTAGTCAAAAGGCTATCAAGGACAGTGCGATAGCTGATTTTTTGGCAAGTTGAGCAGCAGATGACTATGAACCCTTAAATTTTGACTTCCCAGATGAAGATCTAATGTGCATTTCTGAGAATGAAGATGCCTCCAACCAAGATCGATCCTGGAAGATGTATTTTTATGGAGCATCAAATGCTCTGGGAAATTTAATTGGGGCAATTTTGATGTCACCTGATGAGAGTCATTATCCGTTCACAGCAAGGCTAAATTTTGACTGCATGAATAATATTGCAGAATATGAAGCTTGTATCATGAGGCTTTAAGCAGCCATTAAGAGGGATGTCAAGATATTACAGGTGTTCAGTGATTCGGCCCTAGTCATCTACCAATTGAAAGGAGAGTGGCAAACTCGCGATACTAAGCTGATACAGTATGGGAAGCTGATAGCCGAGTTCAAGAAAGAATTTGATGATATTAGTTTTCAATACTTACCTCGAGAAGAGAACCAAATAGTTGATGCTTTGGCTACCTTATCATTGATGTTTAAAGTCAACCAGGAGTCAGACGTTGTTCCCATCCAGATGAGCATCTACACAACTCTGGTTCATTGTCATAGTGTCAAAAAAGAGAAGGATGGCCTACCATGGTACTATGACATCCTTCGTTATATCAAGGATCAACAATATCCTAAATATGCAACTGAGACTGATAAAAGGACTATCAGAAGGCTAGCTATGGGATTTGTTCTCAATGGAAAAATCTTATACAAAAAGAGTCATGATCAGGTATTGCTCAGATGCGTTAACACTCATGAAGCCAAAAAGATCCTAGAAGAACTTCATGAAAGGATTTGTGGCACACATGCTAATGAACATCGAATGGCCAAGCAAATCATGAGAGTAGGATATTACTGGTTGACCCTCGAGAGAGATTGCATCAATTATGCCTGAAAGTGCCATAAGTGTAACTTTATGCTGACAAGATCCATATCCCTCTAGTGCGACTTCATGTCATGATGGCCCCATGGCCCTTCTCTATGTGGGGCATAGATGTGATCGAGCCAATCACCCCTAAAGCTTCCAATGGGCATCTTTTTATCTTGGTAGCGATTGACTATTTCACCAAATGGGTGGAGGCTACCTTGTATGCTAATATCACTAGATCGATCGTCTATAAGTTTGTCAAGCAGGACATCATCTGTAGATATGGCCTTCCAAACCAAATCATCACAGATAACGCAAGCAACTTAAATAATAAAATGATGTAAGAAGTCTGCTAACAGTTTAAAATCCAACATCATAATTATGTCCCTTATCGCCCAAAGATGAATAGGGCAATCGAGGTAGCCAACAAAAACATTAAAAGAATAATTGAAAAAATGGCTGAGACTTACAAAAACTGGCATGAGAAGCTATTCTTTGCACTTCATGCCTACCGGACCTTAGTTCCCACTTCCATGGGTGCTACCCTATTTTCTCTGGTCTATGGGATGGAAGTTGTATTGCCTATCGAAGTCGAGATCCCTTCTCTCAGAATCTTGATGGAAACCAAACTTAAAAAATCTGAATGGATCAAGAATAGATACAACTAGCTCAACTTCATCGAGGAAAAATACATGAAAGCCATCTGCCATGGTCAAATATATTAAAGATTCATGATCCGAGCCCGCAACGAAAAGATGCACCCATGGCAATTTCACCTAGGCGAATTGGTATTGAAAAAGATCCTCCAATTCATAAAGATGCACAAGGTAAGTGGACCCCTAATTAGGAAAGACCATATGTCGTGAAGCAAGCCTTCTCCGGAGGGGCCCTAATCTTGTCAAAAATGGATGGTAATGTCTCAACCTAATCAACTCAGATTTTGTCAAAAAATACTACACTTAGATGGTGAAAACCTGAAAAGGTATCATTCTTCAAAAAAACAACAACAACAAAAAAAGAACAAAAAAAACAAACAAAACAAACAAAAGAAAACAAAAAGGAGTCCAGATGAAAATCTGAAAAAGGCATATGGGCAACCGACCCAACCACAGTTGAAAACCTACAAGGGCAACTTGGAAAGATCAATTTTAATGGGGCATAGACTGAGATCACTTATAGGACAATGCAAAGCAATCTTAGAAATCTTCTGAAGATCAGCTCATGCTAGGCACATTCATTGTTTGAGAAATATTTTAAAAAACACCTAAAGAACATCCATGTTATGATTATCGGAGGCATCTTTCACCTAAAAGATCATTCTTCTAGCTACCATATCACTTATTTGTCAAAAGATATATCTAGTTATGTCTCTTTGTTGTCATGAATAAATATTATCTTGTTTCTTTTAACCCCTGTACACTTCACATTACACTTGTCATTTAACTGATAATGTTTGATAATCAACTGAATATGCATTAGGACATCTTAACATTACATCGAAAGGAAAAGAAAAGCACAGGGAACTCTGCTTGTGCCCCAATCATCAATATCATGAATTTGTCACATCAAAACACCCATTCGGTATGACCATACACCAAACCATTTCTTGCTTTCACAAGTCACATCTCAAGAAAAACCATCTTAAGCTAACTAAAAATTAACCCATGCATTCTATTAGAAACCTATCAAAACTAGAGACATCAACCTAAACAGGTAAACAGTCTTCAAATTTGTTGACAATGCCTTCCAATTGTTAGGAAAATGATTAAGCCTCCTAAATCAGTAAACATAATAATCCAAACTCTTGAGAATAGATTTTTGGTCATATCCCTAGTGGAGTCAGGATAAGTTATAATCCCTAGCAGGATGAGGAAGATTCTTGTCCATAGTCACATCAAAGATAAATCTCCATCCCTATGAGAGTCTAAATGAAGTATAAGGAGAACTATGGCTCTCCCCCGTATTAGACTTCATATCATGCAATCATGATAGCATTCCACATCATGTATTCATATTACCATCATACATCATCATTTTCACAATATCACTCTAAGCCAGGTTTACTAAACCTCCAAGGAATTTTGGGTGAGTACTCAAACCTTTACAAACCAAGTGTCATTCAGGTAAGGTTCTTTTCTCTTCATCACCTTATGTCAAAACCCTTTTTATCAAGAAACTACTGTCAAAAGGCCAGCGTCAAGAAATTCTTGTATAGAAACTATCATCAAAAACTTTTGTGGAGAACATTCGTTAGAAGCTTTGCCAAGCATTTTGTCAAGAACTAGTGTAACCCTTTCATCAGGAAATTGTCATAAACTTTTGTTAAGAAAAACTTGTATTAAAAGGTTTATCAAAAAACATTGCCGGCACCTTTAAAGCCCACAAGTCAATGGAATTTTTTTCAAAGCCCACAAGTCAGTGGCACCCTTTTAAAGCCCACAAGTCAGTGGCACCCCTTTAAAGCCCACATGTTAATGGCACCCTTTTAAGCCTTCAAGATAGTGGTACCCCTTAAAGCCCACAAGTCAGTAGCACCTCTTTAAAGCCCATAAGTCAGTGGCACCTCTTAAAGCCTACAAGTTAGTGGCACCCTTTAAAAACCCACAAGTTAGTGGCACCCTTTTAAAGCCCACATGTCAGTGGCACCCCTTTAAAGCCCATAAGTCAGTGGCACCTCTTTAAGGCCCACATGTCAGTGGCACCCTTTTCAAAGCCCACACACGTTGGTGCCACCTAAGTCTAAGCCAAAGCCCACACGAGCTAGTGGCGCCTAAGTTCAAGTCAAAGCCCACACCAGTTGGCGGCACCCGAGTCAAAGTTCGCATAAGCTGGCGGCACCCATATGAAAAATCCATATTACTCTGTACCTGCCTAAAGGGTCAAACCTTAGAAAACCTAACACCCTAGTAGGAAGGCAAACCCTACAAAATTCACCTAAACCTCTATTAGGATTGCTACTAATACACTGCATTTATCAAAGCAAAGTTAATTACAATTTATTTCTTTATAGATGTTTTGGAAGCATCATTCCACCTCGGATAAAATAGTGTCTATTTGTCTTTGCCCTATTTCTAATTCTAGCAACGGTCAAAGAGGGGCAGCTGTAGACACCTGATTTTGTCCGGGCTATTTTTTTAGCAATCGGGCTAATTTTGCATGGTTTAAGCATGTTGACTCATCCTTCATTGATCAAAAACTCAATTTTAACTCATTTCTTTGTACCAACAAAAGATCAAAACCCATGTCAAATTATGAATTTGGACTTTTGAATTAATCAAAACATTTTTTTAAAGTCTAAATTAGATAGAAAAAAGGTTAATGTCACATGATCACCCTATTCCCTAGTATATTGACTAAGATCACCATCAGCCACCATATTTGCTGGAAAATCATTTCAGCATTTAAACCAGCCACCCTATGTCCATCACATTGGCAGCAAGTTACTCCCTATAGCCACTCTATAGCCACCAAGCTGACACTACTTTTTTCCCCTTAAGAAATGACCAAAAACACCTCTAAATTAGCTCCAAAATGCTGGTATAAATAGACCAATTCTATCTCAGCTAAAAAAGGTTAGATTCTAGCTCATTTTTAGCTTCTAAAACACATTCCTACACCAAGAAAACCAAATCCCTAGCTCTTCACTCACCACCCAAAAATAACCTTAAAACTCTCATTCCCAACTATTACACCTCCAAAAATCACCCTCATCCATAGTAAAATTGCAACCTCATTGTTTCTCTCTTTTTCTTGCTTATTAATAATAAAAAAATGAGAGAAATTTAAGCCATCTCTACTACTCCAATTATTTGGCCAAGAAGTGAAGTTTTATTGGTATAACTTCTCACTTTATCACTTTTATTTTCTATTTTTTAGCATCTTCATCATTTTAGTAAGCTGTCCATGTTTCCATCACCCTTTTAGGATTATGATGCATTATTATGGCTTTTGGTTATGGTAGTTTAGGATTTGGATGCTTTAATGCCCCTTTGATGTGCAAAATGCCCCATTCATCCTTATTATTTTGATATATCTTGCTCATGCATTTTATGCCATATCCATGCATTGTGTTATCCTTAATCCATGTATAAAACATTAGCCTAACATATTGTAAGCATATTTATACATCAGCTTGCATCTTGTCATGAATTATTGTCATTTTTAGCTTCCATAACATTTTCTTGTCAAAATGTATTATATTTCCTTTGCCTAGACCATTGGTAAAGTTAGCATCCCCATTCATGTTATGTGTCATCCCTTGTATGTTTGTTGTCTTCCCCTTGTCAAAATGTATATTTGATGGCTGTCAAAAATTGATTTTTAAAACCTCCCCAAGCCAAGCATGTTAACCTCAACCAATGAGGACTAGCATGGATTTAGCATTTTCCTTGAAGTTAGCAAAATATCTTAGGGAAAATTAAGTTTTTTAGATCTGGAATCTTGGTTAAACAAACTCAAATCTTCTAATTTTGCAACGAAAATGACCTTACACTTGTTCTCAAAATTTTTGTGCCTTGTTTTTGAGTCAATACCTTGATCAACGGGCTATTTTATCATCCTAAATTACTTCGGGGCTATGTAAATGAGTTTTTGATGCTCATGCACTCTTTCCTTTTAGTCATAGATGTTTGAATGTCAATGACTTAAGTTTGGACCCGTAAACATAAAGAAAATAAGAAATACCCCCTGTTTTGCTTTGTCCCCTATTTTCGGTTATGGTCAAAATTGAGTTTTATTCCTAATTTTTCCTTGAGATATTTGAATGTCTCTGTATCATCCCGATCAGACTTAAGAACATGCTTTGACCTCCCATAGGCTTATATCAAGGCACAAACATATTTTACATTTTTACCATCCTTATTCACAATAATTTCTTTTGCCAAAAGTTATCAAAATGCTCACACATTTCATAAATCATAAAGTTTTGTCAACTTATGTTTTCTAACTTGACTTCTCTAAAGAGTGCCAAACGTGTTATTTTTGGGATACTCCAACCCTAACTTTTTGAGGGGATACTCTAACCCTGCTCTTCAAAATTATCAAGATTTAAAAATCTTTCTTTCTCAAAATGATTTCTCATCCATGGGGATACTCTAACCTCAACCTTTTGAAGGGATACTCCAAGCCCGATTCTCAAAATTATCAAGATTTAAAAATCTTCCTTTGTCACAAATTATTTACCGTTCATGAGGATACTCCATCCCTATCTTTACTCTAACCTTATCTTTCAACTATAATTAATCTTTTTTCCTCCTTCTTGGATTTCCATAAATACGTCAAACAAACCTCGTTTAATCAAGAAACCCAAACACATCTCAAAAATTGTTGATTTGGTTATTCCCAAATAATTGATGCCAATTATGAGATAAATTCCAATAGTCCATTCCTTTTCCTTATCATTGCATTGAATGATCCATGTTATGTTACTTCATTTATTGTCTTACTAACATGATTTCTTTGTGATGATTATGTGCATTCATGTTTTCAAAACATTTCAAATAAAATTAAAGGCAATATTCTGCGTGGGTATCTCTCTAGTGCCCAAAGTGGAACATTCCATTTTCAAAGTAAAATCCAGAGGTCATTTTATTGAAAATCTCTATATTCTCCATCTTTTTGGGGCGTATATGAGATTAAATCTTTTTTCGTCAAAACTTGGATTTGTTTTTCTACAAGATTCATGCATTAAAAGAAGGTTATATCGAAATAGTGACAAGTTGAGATTGAAAGAATTGAAACTAAGACAAGACATAGCTAGTAAGGTACCAATTACAGGTGTCACGAAGAAGTTCATACCTCATCATGTGTAACCAACTCTCAACCCAAATGATGAATCTTTGTATTATATAGACCATGGGATCGATGTTTTGAGTTTCGTAACTCAAAACATAGGTTTCAATAGGCATTCGATCATGCCTAACTCTAAATGATCGGTGATGACTCTAAATGTTGGCCATTTCATGATGGTCATCTGAGACCAATAAGATGAGCAATTCATCTTATGGTCCCTTTCACTATATCACAAGTCGAGAATCCATACATTCTCGTTCTTATCATATAGCCAAAGAAAAGCCTCGGTCAAGAAGACATTTCCAAGTCAGGAAAATATTTTAAGTCGTACGCACCCATAGATCTGCAAGGATACACCATGAGGTACGTTGCGACAGTAACACCATGTTATTAAAGTATTCAAAATGATTTCAAAAAGAAAACAACTCTTTTTCCTAGTGAAATACTTGCTCGTTCAAATAGCTTTGTTTAAAATTACAAATGGCCATCTTCCTCTATCTTTTTGTAAATATAGAAAATTATTCCCTTTGTAGTTCCTTTTGAGCTTGATAATTTATTTTCTTTCTATAAACCCTAATCGAGGATCACCTTCCACATAGGAAAGGCAAGTGAAGAAAAGCTTCAAAAATCAGAAAGGGCAAATTTCATTCTAAAGTTACAAGAAGAACAAGTTAGTTGTCACAATATAAATTTTAAAGAATAAAAAAAGTTTAATTCTTAAGTCCCTTCAAAGTGAAGAATGAAGAAAGTTTAATTCACAAAGTCTTTTTGAATAAAAATGAACAAGAATTTTAAATTTCAAGTTCCTTCAAAGTAAAAAAAAATGAAAAGAGTTCAAAGTTTGAGTTCCTTCAAAAGTGAAGATATGTCAGATAGGAATCTTTTTGAAAAAAATGACCTTTGATTCAATCATGCTTAAAAACACTTGATTTGGGCTTGTTTATCTTTTCTTTCTGAACCCTAAACCATGGCTTACATTACATACCTATAAAAGTCAATTTTGATCAGACATAACTATTTAAGCTGTCAGGCCATTCTTAGGAAACTCCTTTCAAAATTCATCCTTTTGGATGATTTTTGAGTCCTTAAGAATCTGATGGGGCAATTAATTAAAAAATAAAGTTTTAAAGTGAAAACCCTAAAAGGGTAGTTTAAAAAAACTTAATGGCTTTGGAATTGCTTCTAAATCGATAAAACAACTTTTCTATATTAATCCACTAAAAATTTCATGATATTAGTAAAAGGTTGAGTCAAATGCCTAAACTTTATTTTTTTTCAAAATAACCTTTCAGAACTTTTATGCCCTACATTAGGAATTGATGCTTGCCAAAGACCTTCCGAATTAACCTCTTGATACCTAATGTTTAGTAACATTAGTTTAACACCTATCAGACTATTGTATTTGAAGAGATGATTGTATTTGAAGATTAAAAATATGTTATAACCTGACTATTTTCCTTTCAAAGAGCTCTCATGAAAGGAACATCCACTTGAGCTTGGCCTTGATAAACTTGGACTTTCTTATATCAATTTCTTCAAGTCAAATTTTTAGCAGTGCCACCATATTTGTGCCTCTAAATTCATTTTCTCATCTCATTCAAGGATTTCCCAAATGGTGATTATCAATTACTAGAAATCTTTAATAGATAAAGATAGCATATCCATTATCCCTAATATTAAAAAATTTATGCTTGAAATTATTATAAAATTTTCATAATTTTTGATCAAGTAGATTCTTTTTTTGTTTAGAATTAGAAGGTGATCTTATTCTGTAAATTTGGAATTTAGATGATTTATGATACTTTTCATAATTTAAACAGAAATATTCTTCAAACAGTGAAATGTGATTTTTATCCAACTCCACTAATTCATTATTGTACTTTTCAAGGAAAATAGAACCATTCTTAGATTCCTAAAGTTAAGATTAAGAGAAAGATTTCATGGGGCAAACATAAGATAGCCCTTTAACGATTTAAACCTTCAACTCCAATTATAGGAGGAAACCTTCAATTTCAGGTTCAGGTGCAAGCTCCCTTTGCTAAAAAAAAAGAAATATCCATAACATTTTTTTAAGATGCCTCTGACTGCAGATTAAAAGCTGATTATGATATTAGAGAAAAGTAACAATTATTCATAATGCTGACTTTCTTAAATTTGAAAGGTAAGTCTTGTATCCCTTTAAATCAATCGAATATCAAACATTGTCTCTACCCAAGTTGACTCATATAGTTTCATCTCGGTCAACCTTTTAAACTTGTTGACTCATATGGTTTTATCCCGGTTAACCCTTTTAGACTTGTTGACTTGTTTGGCTTTATCCCAGTCAACCTTTTTAGACATGTTGACTTGTATGGTTTTGTTCCTATTAACCTTTTAGACTTGTTGACTCATATAGTTTCATCCTAGTCAACTCTTTAGACTTGTTAACCCATATGGTTTCATCTTGCTTAATCCTTTCAAACTTGTTGACGCGCATGGTTTCATCCCAATTAGCGTTTTTAGACTTATTGATTCATATGGTTTTCTCCTGGTCACCCTTAGTTGACTATTATAGTTTTGCCCTAGTCAACCTTTTTTGACTTATATTTTGCTAGTTTAATCCTTTTCAACTTTGGTTTTGCTCTAGTCATCCTTTGAGATTAGGGTTTTACCCAATCTTTTTTTACATAGGTTTTACCCTAGTCACCCTTAGTTAAGTATCTGGGATTTTACCCTCGTTAATCATTTTCGACTTAAGCCTCATCATAATCACCATTCTAACCTAAGGCTTTGCCCTTCATTGTTATATTTTTACATACACTTTAGTTTTGTTTATTTTTTAAAGCTTAGTAGCTTGAATGAAATTGTGTTTATTTGATATTTGCCCAATTCTTGATTCTTAGCAATGGCCAAATAAGGGCAGCCGTATACACCTAATTTTGTTCGAGCCCTCTTTTTTAATAATCTAAGATATCCAAGACCAAGAAGTTAGTGATTGCCCATTAGGGATAGACTTATTTTAAGTGAATTAGATGTTTTCAAGACCTCTTCAGTCATACCTAAATGGTCGCATGTGCACATGATAGGAAAAATGTAATTTCAAAAATAAATCTCAGATAAAAAAGATAAATACTGAAGAAAAAAATTACTTTTGAATATTTTTGGTCAAATTTAGGAAATCCGTTTCTATGGATGTTATCATGGTAAAATTTCCCAATTTTAAGAATTTTTCAAGAATTTTTAATAAAATTTGGGAAGTCGACTGTCATATATTTTTATCGA
>JBBYHM010000012.1:8576847-8620605 GCA_038381775.1 Adansonia rubrostipa
TTTTTCATTTTTCATTTTATTGTGGGCCAAATTTCCTTAATGGGACTAAAACTTTCAAATGTTGCAAATAGGCCCAACAAACTTAATAACTTCTCAACAAGCCCAATAACCTTGCCAAGCCCATTTCGATTTTTCCCAAGCCTATTTCATTTTCTACAAGCCCAATAAGCTTATTTGTAATTATTCCATTAGTTTTCTAATATGCCCCAATTAGGCCCATTTTAATTTTATGAAAAGGCCCAATGATGTTTTCTCTCTCCAAAATTTTTATTGATCCTTTTAGACAAATTTTTCATATGAATATTTAATTGGGCTTGTTACATGTTTAAATTCGTAAACAAAGTTATTAATTCATAACTTTTAATTTCATACAATTTAGTCCTTTCAATCCATTTATTAATAAACTTTGTAATTATAACCCTATTTTTTTCATTTTTTCCATTCTAAAAATTTTGTTTATATTTATTATAATTGTAAAATTCATGGATTTAGTTGCATGAACTATTTTGTTGGAATTTAATTTTTCCTTAACCAATTTATTTACATTTTGACTATATATTAAACTAATATTACATTAATTATCATTAAACCTAACTTAGCCCATATTAAGCTTTTTGACTAAAATGAGATTACTATTTTATGGAAACAAATGAAAGCTAGAAAAATCTATTAAATAAATTAATAAATAAATAAATAAATGAAAATGATTGAATTTGGTGGAATGGCCCGAAAGCCATTTGGCAAAGGGGTTTCTTACACACCTTAACTGAATTTCGTCCTCCACAAATAGAGGATGGTTTGTTTATTTTAAAAGCTTTAGCTTTCATTAATATAAAAACACTAAAAAAACCTAAATTCCTTAGTTTTCCAAGCTTGTTAAGCTATAAATACCTAAAATTATTTTAGTTTTTTTTTCATTTTATTTATTTATTTTCATTTTAGTGGGCCAAGATCATGTTTAAACTCATGGATTTTAATTCATGTGGAAAGGCTAAACAAGATGGTTGTGAACAATTTCTATATTTAGTTGTTATGCTTAATTTTTCTTAATTATAGCTTGATTTTTTATGAAATATGTTGTTGTTGATGTGATGTTGGTTTTGGGTTATATATATATATGTTTATGTTTATATATTTGTTATTTTTATGATTTTATGATTTCATGAATACATTTATATATATATTTTTTTTATGATTTTATTTTTTGTATTTAAGTTTAATGATGTTTGTTTATGTTAATATTCATGATGTTGTGCTAGAAAATTTTGATGGATATACGTTTTTGGTCTTGGCCAAATTTCATGGTGCATTTATTTAATTTATTTTGTTATTTTTATAATGATTTTGATTATTTTGTGATTTTTTAGAATTTGTAAGACTAAAAAATAATTCTATAATTTTTTTAAATTCTTTGGATAGGTAGTTTCAAGCTTGATTTTATAAGTATGATTTGGTGAAATTTTGGTGATTTTATGTTATTTTCTAATTATTGGAAATATAGGGATTAAGTTGTAAAAATAAAAAAAAAATATTTTTTAGGTTTTCCAAGCTTGGCCAAAACCTTTATGTACACCTAAGAATGCATTTTATGCATTTTTTATCATGTTAAAAATATATTTTTTTTTTTACTTTAGAGGCCTTTTATAATTTTAAAAAGTTTAAGGACTGATTTGCAAAAATAAAAAATGGTTCAAGGCCATGGATGCTTGGCCGAATACTTGTTATGAATTTTGGTATAATTTCCATAATTTTTGTGACGTGTATGATGTTTATTTATGACTTTCTCTACTATAGAGACTAAATTGAAAAAAGGGCAAAATTTTGATTTCATTAGGAAAAATTTTCCATTTATTGTATTTTGGTCATTTTGGAGTGCTTCTAGCATTCCACTGATTTTTTGATAGAGGTATATTCTATTCTTTCGGTTTTCCCTTAGGGTATGAAATGCAATTTTGAAAAGTTTAGACGTTTAATTGCAATTTTTTGTATTTTAGGCCACCATTGATATTTTAATTTCCCATTTAAGGTGAAATGATCATTTCCTATTTGAAAAGCTTAAGGGCTTAATTGCAATTTTTGTACTTTTAGGTCACCATTGATATTTTAATTTCCCATTTAGGGTGAAATGAACATTTCATATGATTTTAAAGTCCTTAGGATTATCAGGATGCTTTCAAGAAAATCGTAGTCTCCAAGGGCATTTTAGTAATCACTAGAATTTTTTCACGAAAAAGGTGTGTATTAGGATTAGGTTCATATTTTATGATCACATTAGAGTCTTTACGATTACCAAGATGCTTTCAGGACGAAGGTAGTGCCTATAGGCATCTTAGTAAGTTGTCTGTAGAACCAAGTCTTTTGTAATCACTGGGATTCTTTCATGACAAAGGTGTGCATTAGGGTTAGGTTTATATTTTATAACCATTTTTTAGCCTTTTAAGGTTACCAAGATATTTTCATGTCAAAAGCATACCTTAGGGGCATTTTAGCAATTTTGCACTAAAAACGAAGCCTTTTAGAGCTACTAGGATACTTTCATGTTGAAAGTACTCTAAAGGACAGTTTGGTCTCATTGACCATGTTTGAGTTCTTGGAGTTTAATTTTGTATGTGTAGTTCAAACTAAGTCTTAGGATAAATTTTATTATTTATTATAAAATTGAAAGTTTTTAAATTAAGGTAATGTCTTCAATGTTAAAATAGTACGTGGAATTTCTCTCAATATATGAGAGAGATTCTACAGATTATTTTAATAATAAAGCATCCTTTTCAAAATGAAAATCAAGATTTTTTGCCAAAAAAATAAAACTTTTTATATTCCTTTGGCTCTCCAGTGGGATACAAAAGATATTTTAATTTTCGAAACCTTTCATATTCCTTTGGCCTTGTAGTCAGATATGAAAGAGAATGATAAAACCTTCATGTTCTTCTGGTTCTTTAGAAAGGTGCAAAAGAAGTTTTGATTTTAAAAAAATTAAAAACCTAATTTTCTCATATGGATAAATTTATTTTATAAATTTTTAAATATTGGAATTATAGTTAAACATCGCATGTTGAAATCAAATAAAAATCAAATTTAAGTTAATTGGGATTAATAGGTACCAATTTTCGTGATTACAAGAGGGTTAATCTTTACTTGTGATTATAATCAATTTTTAAACTCTTTCACTGATTTCTAATAACAACATGGACCTCAAATTTTGTTTTATGGGTTTCGTAACTTTCAAAATACAAACTTCAACAGGTGATCAATCTTATATAGTCAAAATAGATTGGTGGCGACTTTAGAAAGTAGTCATCTTATAATTATTACTTAAGATTAAGTAGAGTGAGCAATTCATCTTTACAAATTGCCTTTGAACACAAAACATAAAAATACTAATAAAGCTATAAGCCCCTAAAAATAAAAGAATATGATATTTATATATATACAAATATATACAAGAATGAGGGGTACGCCACCTTTTAATTTAGGCTAATCAAGATTCATATCTAGGCCATGTTATGACACCAACTACATTCCATAAGCCAAGACTTGGATTTTATTTTTCTCTTTTCCTTAGCACTAGATGCCTTGCCTTGTTTTATCTTTCCACTCTTGATTCCATTTTCAATCATTTCCCTTAATGTGAAAATGTATGACAAAGTTCTTCATCACATTGCCAATAATTTCTTATAGAAGAGAGCATGCAACGTGTTTATAAGCATCATTGTCATTTCCTTCTTTATCAATAGGGGATGCACCTACGTAGCTTTATCCCTCCATCTTTGTGTGTATTGTTTGTTTTACTGGGATAATCTACCTAGTACCTAATTTGTTACATGCTTACATTGTTCTAAGAAAGCCTTAGTCAAATATAACCATGTTTGAATTTTACTTTTGTTAAATTCATTGTGCCACCTAATAGTTAACCTAACCAAACCATTTTAGAAACTATTGATCAAGAGCTTTTCATTGTCTTCATTCTCTATCATCTTTCCCTAATACATTATAATGTAAGTAGATAAAGAACTGGTCTTATTTTATTTCTTAAAGTCTAGCACTTTGAACTTTGGTGGAATAATTAAATCGGGCATCAAACTTAATTCTTTGGCATCCACACTTCTAAACATGTTTGTGCTTTCCTTGGAGTAAATCCCATACTAATCCCTGCCAATCCTTACGGCAATGTGCCATTACAAGAATATGTATGTAGATAACTAAGATTCTTTTTATAGCTAGTGCAACTTGTGAATACATATTCCTAGATACCATACATTTCATTGCAAGGGTTCCACCATTCTCACTCATTGTCTCATGAATTTTTTAGTTTTCCTTCTTGTATTTGAGTTTTCAACATGTCTCTTACCCTTAAGGGAAGCAGACATTAGTCTTATGAGCTTAGTAATCATCTTTCTAACCTTTTTATGACTATATATCATCTTTTCTAATAGCTCATATGGTACCTTTTCAATCTTTTTTATCCTTGAAAAATGCTTATTTTCCAACCTTAACAACATTGATAGTTCTAATAGCTCTGATTTAAAAAAAAAAATTTCCTTAAAAAACCTTTAAATCTAAATAAGTTTTCACTTTATCACTCTAAGTTCATGGAATGCATGTCATGTACAAAGCATGTATGTAAGTGAGTGCAATTATGCTATTAATGTAATGGACGAAAGGAATAATTTAGTAAGATGATACAAACCATATATACAAGAAGCTTATTATCATTATGGATTTGTCTCAAAGGCTTCAAACAACAATATTAACGATGTATGGAATGCTACAATTCACAAACGACATAAGCAAAAGCCTATTATTGACCTAGAACTTACCCCAACTATTTTCAAGCTTTTATTAAGGCATTGCGATTCTTTCAAGGTTAAATATTCATCTTATTACATGCTGTATGATATTCGTTCATATAACAATGTAAGGCATGAGGAAAATAAAATAAGCTTGTAGAAAAGTCACTGTGATAAAAGAATCAATGCAAAAGAATATTGTTTGCCTAGAAAACCTCTTCAAGGCACTACAGCACCTATTAAGGCAAAAGAATAATCTTATTATAGGCAATAATGTCCATTCATCATTGCTTAATTTAAAAGTTCATATTATAAAATTAAAGCTTTACGATGACTATTAGGGTGAAAGAATAAATCTTATTACAGACAACAATGTTCGTTCATCATTATTTAAATTGCATGTTTAGATCATAAAATAAAATGCGAAGGTAAGAAGTGTTCTCCCATGCATACCTAGTTTTAGGTTGATTCTCACAAAGGTTTGACAGGGCTTTATCTATGCTAGCCTATACAGTTCATTCATGTGGTTTAAGTGGTGCTAAGAGAGAGACCCTGATTATTCCTTATTGTTGTCCATAAAGACTAGTATGACACCTCCATTTTTGCTTATCACAAACTTTTGGTGGAAAGGGTAATTTGTGTTTGTATATTCCTCTATACCTATGCAAAGGATCTTCACGAGAGCATAGGTAATTTACTTCCTAAAAGAATTATGCTAGACTATACAAAAGATCATCATGAAAGGATGGCTACTTTATTTCTACCTAAAAGGATTGGAGCCTAATTACAGAGCTCATGTAATGCAAATGGATATTTATGGTGCATGCAAAGGAGTTAACAAACCTTTTACACCTTATTCTACTGCCTAAAATTTAAACAGTATAATAGTTAAAAAAAGATAGTTAAGAATGGCATTAATAAATAAAAAAGCAATAAATATGCATGAAAAAAGAACCAATGGATTATTAGTAAATACTAATCAAAACCAAGAAACCTTGACCTGGATAACATATGGTCAATTCTAGGCCTAGCTCTTTATTACAAGTCCCTATTAACATCACCAAAGCTATTACAACATTTCAAACACAAATCTGACTTAGAAATATTCATTTAAAAGGGGGTTGAATCATTAAAGTGAGTTACTTACCCAAATTTCTTGACATCATAATGTGATATGTATGGTTAATGTGAAATAGCAGGGAAAATAGCAGTCACCACCAATCTTTTTGGACGAGGTGTAACTAGTCAACCATTAAAACAGGCCTTTTATAAAATTTTTGTAATTCCTTGAAAGAGACTAATTTTAAGGTCTGTTTTGAAAACTAGGGAAAATAAGATGGGTTTGGGAGTCGGTTAGTGTAGGAAAAGACTAGCACCTGCATGATGCTTTTAAATTGGTACATCCTAGCCATTATGTTAACATAAGTCTTGAGCATAATGGTTTTAGTTTCAATATTTAGCCACAATTCCTTAAATTAAAATAATTTTTATTTAAAACAATCTAAAATTTAAGTTTCCTATACTCCCAGATAGTCCTACAAAATATAGTTTTTTTTATATATATATTTTTAAAATGTCTATATCACCATTGAAAAAGGATATTCTATGTTAAGGGAATTTTGCAATCCTCCTCAATAGCTCGTTAAAAGATTCAAAAAAACACCATAATTCTAAATATTGCTTTATCTATAGAGACAAAAAGAATTAACTTTCAAAATGCATTTTAAATTGATTATTTGCCTTTTATTTTTCATCGATAAAAATAAGATGTAACATATGACATAAATTCTACAACTATAAATGAATAGTTAAAAGCTATCCTAAATAAAAGTAAAAATCAATATGAAATAAGTATATAAAAATAAGCTCTATCGAAATAAACCTTATGTTTAGGCAAAAATTTCAATGTCTGTAAAAAATTGTATATCCCATGAAACATTATTAAACTCCAAAAAATTTAAAGTTGTTTTTGACACTAAATCAAGGTGGGTTTGACACTAAAAAGGTACAATAAAATCCAAGAATATTAAAGTTAAAATAGGATTATTTTTTGCTAAACTGAGACCATTTCGACATCAAAACATAGCTAAAAAATTTTACATTGTTTGGGGGAAATTATGGATTATTTTAAGCTAAAATTGAGACCATTTTTACTTTATAAAAATGCCAAAAAAATTTAGACTATTTGGGCAAAACCAATACTATTTAAGTTGAAATCGGACTATTTTGAAACTAAAAAAGTGCTAAAAAATTTTAGTTTACACAAAATCTAGAACTATTTTAAGCCAAAACGGGGCTGTCTTGGGCTTAACACAATGTTGAAAATTTATGGAATGTTTAAGCACAAATGGGATTGTTTTAAGCTAAAATCAGGACCATGTTAATGTTAAAATAGTGGAATGCAGGACCATTTAAATGGTCTTGATAAAAATAGCATTTTTCAAGGCTATGTTGCCTGAAAATAGCTAACCCAATCATGGAGGTGATTCAATATTCCAAAAATGAAATAATGAAGAGTAAAAATAAAATGTAGCTTAGGTTGAATCCCAATGATTGGATAGAATCTAGGGTAACTCGGGAGTTATTTTTAAAGAACATTTTTGAAGAGCTTGTTTAATTATCTCCAAGATAAACACTTAATCATGATGTTTAGCTCTTCCTATAACTTAGAATTAATATTCTAAGATCATTAAGCTTTAGACCAACCATGCTCATAACAATGAGCCAATATAAAACATAATAAACTTAGCTTAAAGCATTTATAAATGCAAGGAAATGACATATTTATGCATGATGTTTTAAAGAAAATAAAATAATAATCTAATTATTTTTGAAAATTTTTTGGAGAAAAATTTGATATAAAGATGACATAATAAAATCAAGAAAAGCAAAGAGAAAGAATATGTGAGAATTATATCTCAAAAATATGATGGAAGTAAGTATTTTTCTCTTTTTTTTTTCTCTCTTTTACTTTCTTTTCTGCTTCGTCTTTTTTTTCCCATGGATAAAAGCTTTATGGAAGTTATTTTTTTTTTTTGTAGATTGAAAGAAAAAATGAAATGAGGCCTTTAGAAGGAAGGCTATTCCTTTTTTTGCTCATATTTTTAATTCATATCTTAAGTAAAATGGTTCTTCTTGTCCATCTCTTATTCTATTGGAAAATCTTTCTTTTCTTTAGCTTGAAGATAGAATCTTATTGGCCATCTCATGTATTCATCCCTCACTATTAACAATAATGTCACATTTTTCCTTCAATACTACCTCACTCCATTTTCAATAATCCTAAACTTATTTTAAGCAATTTCAAATTTCCTACTTTATTTTCTTAATACAGTCTTCCCTTTTAATCTATGAAATTAGGAAATTCACTTATTTAATTTATGAATTGAACCCTTTCATAAATATGTTAGCCTTTTTGGAAATTTTCATTTATTTGCAAAGTGCCATCGATATTTTGTATTTATGGATTAACCATATATCAATATTATTCCTTTAATTGGACACCCTGTCTCGACCTTTATTTTCTCCCTTCAATACCAATTGCATCTTCACAATGCCCTTTCTTCAGTTGGACCCATAAGTTGACTTTCTTTCTTTATGTGTTTTTCAGTTTAACTCTTGAATTAGTTATTTTCTAACCTCTTCTTTGAATTAGTGTCTTCTCAACCCTTAATACTCCTTATTTATCATTTAATTTCATGTTGAAAAAGTCTATTTAATTTTCTCAGGCTTCTTTTACATAAAACTATATAATTGTGTTTTGTTGGAAATTAGGCATATTCATGTGTATCAAATTTGCTTTTCATTTTTATTAATTGCCTGTCATTGGCTAGATTCTCTAATTTTCACTCGCCCTAATATTCACCTTATATAAACTTCCATTTCTCTATTTTACCTTATATTATGGTTTTCTTCAAATATGCTCTATTTAAACCTCAATCAATTCTAATTTCAACTCCTATAGCTCTATTTGGTTTCTCTCTATTAACTCCACACTTTAAATTTGAGAATTTTACATTCTTATTGGTCTTATTTTAAAACCTCATTTTATGTGATTTCCTAAATTTTATGACTTCCTCTTTTATTGCATAAATTTTTAATGATGTCATGGCTTCAATTGGCCTAATTTTTATCACTGTTATCTTTAAGCAATTCCTCCTTGCTACCCTTGTACCTTAATTTTGTTAATTTCTCCCTTTTATGGCTCTAATTTAAAAATGTTTGTTTTACATGATTTACAATTTAGCCTTTGTAGACATTTAATTTTATTTGGGCCTTTGGAATAACAATTTTTCTTTCATTTTTTGGTTCCTAAAGGATGTATTTTATCTTTAATTTCTAACTTGATATTTTGGAAAGATAGTGGAAGAATCAAAGAAAATAAATTGATGCAAAGAAGATGAAATATGGCAAGATTAAATTGAAAATAATAGAAAGTTTGTAAAAAATCAAATTATGCAAATTAGAAAATTGAAACATGGAAACATAAATTTTAGTAGTCTAATTAGGAGTGACAATATAGAAATACAATTGAAACACTATAACAATAAAGAAATAGGTTAAAACCTCAATTGAAGAATAGACGATCTAGAGACTAAATTGGAAACAATCTAAATGCTTTAAAAAGAATCAAACTTGAGGACTACTCTATATAACTAGAATGTAGGGAGAAGTAATTAGTGAAATTAAGGTTTTAAAGAAATACAATGGAAGATCAACTAAAGAGATTTATGTAATATAAGGATGGAATTAAGAAAGCCACTAAATCATATACAGTTTAAAAGTTAAGAAAATTCCAATTGGAGATTAAATTGGAAAATGAGGAATCAAAATTGATGAATTTAAAGTATCAAGGAATGATAACTGAAGATTAATTGAAGAATTTGATGGAGTTGGATTTAAATAAGGACCAAATCAAAGATAATTAAAAATTAGGAAAAATAAAATTAATAAGCCAATTGTTAAAATTAAGAAAAGGGAAAACCAAAAAAGAGCATAATTAGAGAACCAATTTAGGTAATTAAGATTATGACAAATTGGAATTGGAGGCTAATCAAACAAAAATAAGGATAAAGACCAAGTTAGAAGGAATTTATGGAAATACATGAAAAGAAAGACCTAATTGGGAAATTTCAAAATATGGGAGGTGAATTTCATAAATAAAGGAATTGTTGTGTGGAAATTTCAAAATAAATGAAGGATGGCATGGAAATTATATTTAGGTTAATTGTAATAAAATATGAAAATATATGGTAAATAGGATAAGAAAATGAAAATCTTTAAATATAAAGAAAAAAGATGATAAGCTTTAATTGGATAATAGTTGTCCATCATAAGCTAATAGGAGGTTAGTTAAGACATGATATAGGAAGTTAACCTAATAGAGGTTGAATGTTAAGAAAATATAAACATGAGGCAAATTAAGGAGAAGGTTTAGCCAATCCTTCAAAGTTCCCATTCCTTCCATTTTATTCTTCATTCACTTATCTTTACTTTTAAAAAGACCCCTCTAACCAGAGAAAAAAAGTAGAGAAAAAGGAAAAATCAAGGAAAAAGTGAGATTTCTTAGTTTTCTAGCTTTCTACTTCACTACCTTAAGGTAGCTTCATTTCTTTTCTTGTTTTTCTTTTATATGTCATCATCATCATCCATCTACATTATTCCAAAGGCTTTTGAAAATATTAAAAAAAACTTTTATTTTAAAAAAAGTTTTAAGCTTTTCTTTTGTTTATTATTGCTAAACTATTGTCATTTTTCTCATGCCTTTGAACTCTCATTTGTTTGCATCTTTTTGAACCTTTCTAAATGTTATAATGGTAATTTCCATGTGATTCTACTGCTTTATATGTGATGGCTTTTTGTGTAAGAAGTTTAGGAGTATGATGACCCTAAACCATTTTGGTTTATATGATAGGTTAAGCTGAATTTACATTCCATGAGGCCAACCCTTAAGCCAATCTTTTTACTATTATAAAATGATTTTTGAAAACCTCTTCCAATTTGATTTTGATCTAGTTTTCTCAATATTCCATGGTTAAGATGGTACTTTTTGTGGTTTTTAAATTATTGAGCATGTTGAACAAACTAGAAAATGTTAAAATGAAAAAATAGGAAAAATGTTTAGTTTTTATCTTCAAAATTTGAAACTATTATATAGACCCTAAACCACCATTGACATCCACCTTCTATGCCATTTTTACACAAATAAATTAAATTTTTTTCCTAAGCCCAATCTTTTGGCCAAATTCCATAACTTGATTTTTGCAAAACTAATCCTTTAGTCATCCCAAAATGTCATTTTTGAATCCAAAATTCAAATCTATTTTAGATCCCCTATATCATCATATTTTAGCCCTGATAAAATCATTTATAGGTTAAAAAAATCAAAATTTTACTAAAACCCAACTCTGTTGGCCTAAACCCTAACCTAATTTCTAAAATAAAAAAATTAACCATCATAATGTAACCTTTATGATTAAAATCCAAAATCATTTTTGTAGCCCTTAAACTACCATTGCAATACCTTTTTGAGTTTATTTTAAAAAAATCAAAATTTTTTCAAAGTGAAAATCCTTAAGCTAAAACCATAACTCAATTTACCAAAGCAAAAACTTTAGCCTTGCAAAATAATTATGTTTAAAATCAAACATTTTTTTTCAAACCTTAAATCATGTTGGTGGATCCCTTTCAAGTCTTTTTTTTTATTTGAAATTGCTAGTAGGGTATTTGAATATCTTTTCGTATGTTATTCAGACACATTCTTGATTTAAGCAAAAATTTCATGCCTAAACTCATTGATTTAAATCTCAGTATTCGAATGTCCCCATAGGTAGTTGATGTCCTTGGAAAAAAAGAGAGATATAAATTCCTCAAATGATTTCCTTTTATAAGGTAATATTTCATTTTAAGCTACTTTTAGAATTTTTCCATTCTATTATGTAATATTTCAGAGACTAGGGTTCACATGGAAAACTTTCTCAAATAATGATTTTGATTTCTTTTTTAAAATAAAACCTTATAGTTTGCCAGACTACCAGGGAATCTAGAAATTTGATAGTTGTATTCCAAGTTAGTTTTAATAATTCAAATTGGTGTTACTTGTCTAGGGTTTAGGGTATTGATTTTACGAAGATTGTGAGGGTGTTCAAATCTTCCCCACATGTAACCGACTCTTGAACCTATTTTGCTTTCATCTGGTTTTAAAAGCAAACTTTAAAATTCTTCATTTAAAAAGAATTTTGATTAAATTTAAAATTTTTATAAAAGATTGATTTTAATAGGTAGCTAATCGCACCTGACCCAAAAAGATTGGTGACAACTTCTAAATCTGGCTATTTCCTAATAGTTATGCTTCCCCACACATAAATAAATACTTATGAAGAAAAATTAGATGAACAATTCATTACGACCACCTTTACTTGTCCAAATCTTTAATTACTCTCTTTTCCTTCAAAATCGCCTTAATTTTCACCTCTATCATCTTTAATAGTTCTCTTCCATAATGTCTATACTTTAATTTTTCCAAAATTTCCCCTTTATCACTCTAATTTCAAAATCCCTTTTTTTGTTTGCTTATAAGTTCTGCAATTTAGTCCCCAACCCATCAAATTTGCCAATTCACTTTTTTGCTCACCTAATTTCTTTAGTTTTTTCCCAACACGTTCAATTTAATTTCTTTATTATGCTCTACCAATTTTTTCTCTACACTTTTCTATTGCCTTAATTTTTAATTTTTCCTGTTTGCATAACCCTTGATTCATTCAATTTAGCCTAAGGATTTTTTTCCATCTAATTGACTTTAACATCCAAAAAGCTTGTAATGTGATCTTTTTTATGATTTTTTGACTTAATAGTATAAATAAAAGAAATGCCTTTTAGTGGTATAAAATCAGGAAAGGTAAATTTCTTGATTTGGACCAAATTAGGGTCTAAAAAGGGCTAAATTGAAGATTTGGACAAAATTAGCTATCTATAGAGAAAATTTTCAAGAGCTTGTCTCAAAGAGATTTCAATAGAGCTTCTCCTGAGTACATTTCAAGAGCCTCTCTCGAAGACATTTTAAAGGCCTTTCTTAAGGATATTTCAAAACCCTCTCTTGAAGACATTTCAAAGGCCTCTCTTGAGGACATTTGCAAAGCCTTTCATAAGTGTGTTTCCAAAACCTCTTAAAGAAAAAAACAAAAGGGAAAGAGAAGAAAAATAAAAATTTAAGTTTGATTCATGATTGGTAAAGTCAATTTTTAAATGCAAAAAAACTTTTCAGGGAAAATTTTGAATTTTTTAACAGAAGTTGTTTAATGCTTACATTTGTAAAAGAATATGTAGGATAAACATTTCAAAGATTGAACTATATTTTAGAAGCCTCTTTTGAGGATATTTCAATGAGAATATTATTTATCTTTTTTAAGTCCAACTTATTTCCTTAAGATGATTAGATCCACAAGATCACTATCAAAATATTTTTTCCTAAGGGAAAATTTAATTCAATGTATTTATTGTAGTGTTAAGTTTTAAAATTTTTCTTTAAATAAAAGAAAAAAGAGAAATGGACTTGTTTTTCCAACGTGTGATTTCCATGCCGGACAAAATTGTTGTCTATAGTCTTGGCCTTATTCTTGATTCTCAGTAATAGAAAAAAAGGGGCAATTATGTACACTAAATTTTGTCTAATCCCTTAAAATAATTAATTTTCTTTAATTTTTGGTCATCAGAAGATATCTTGCATCATTAATTCCCTAATTTGGATATTTTTAAAGGTGGTGGATAGAATTAATAAATTAAACTAGTAGAACAAAGAAGTACAAAATTTGGTTGTAGAAGGAATAGTGAAAGGTTTAAAATAAGACAATTAAATGTTTAGGAAAAATCAAAATATGGGAAAATTTATGAAATATCAAATTAAAAAAATTCAAACATGGAAAACTAAAATTGAAGAATCTAAATGCAAGGAGTAGTAATTAGAAACACAACTGAAGATTTGGAGTGTTGGAAAAGTAGAATTAAGGTTCTAATTAATGAATAGACAATATAAGGACTAAATTGAAAATAATCCAAAGTTTAATAAATCAAACTGGAGGATTGATTTGCAAAATTGAAGAGGGGGAAGTCAAAACTAGTGATATTTAGATGTTAATGGAGTACAATTAAAGATATTAAAGTGGTAAAATGATGGAATGAGAAAGGGCTAAATCAAAGATAACTCAAAATTAGAGAAATCTAATTAGAGGACTAATTCATAAAATTGAAAAGAAATTAGTCAATATTGATGAAATTAAGGTGTCAAAGGAGAAAAATTAAAGATTAATTAAAGAAATTGAAATGATAGGATGGTAAAATTTAATGACGAATCAAAGATAGTTAAAAGCTAGGAGAAATACAATTGGATAGTCAATTAGGAAACTTAAGAAATAGGAAATCAAATTGGCCAATTGGATAGTAAATGAGTGCAATTGACGAACCAATTGAGAAAACTAAACGATTAGAAGTTGGAATTGAAATTCAATTAAAGCAAAATGATGTTAGAGACCATATTATGGAAAATTAAGTGGGGGAGAATTTCAAATAAAAGCCTAATTAGAGAATATTAAAAGCAAAGGAAATTCATTAAATTAAGGATCCAATTGAATAATTAAAAAACACAAGAGGTGAATTTCCTAAATACAAGACTATTATTGTGTTAAGAATTAAAAAGAATAAATAAAGGATGGCTTCTTTAGAGCACTTGGCATCACCTATATCCCAATGGTCCTACCTACCCAGTCTGGGGCACTTGGCATCACCTGACCCTAATTACTCCCTTTTAGAGCACTTGGCATCAACATACATCTAAGTATGATCCCTTTTAGGCTTACAACCTTCAAGGTTTTGTCACCCTACAAGATGCACCTCCCCATGTTCAAACTCAAGGACTACTCTTTATTGAACTAGTGTTACCATTGAACCTAAATAAGTGTACCTACCAGATGACCAAATCTTAAGAGATGTGAGCCCCAAAAAGATAATAACTAGATGAATGGTGCTGCCAACCACTCCTAGAACAAATAGGTAGGGTTAAGGGATGCCAAGCGCTCTAAAAAGAAGTAGGAAGGATCATCAGCATAAGTCCTTACAAAATTATATTAAGGTGGATATTTTAGGTTAATGGAAAGAAAACTTAATAAAGAAAAAGCCAATAGAATTTCAAATGGGAAAACAAGATTGAAGTGGCCAATAGGAGGCTAACTAGAATGTAAGAATGATGATTTATTTGGAAAAAGGAATAACCAAGATATATATATATATATGAGGGAGCTTATAGAAAGGGTTAATCTTTTTCATTTTTTACATTACATTTTTTTCTTTGGAAAATTTCTAGACCTAGAAAAAAAAAAAAGAGACAAAAATCATGCTGGCATATACCTTAGAGCCAATCGGATTGGATAAGGCATATAATAGTTAATAATGCAAACCAATCACTTTAGTTAGTAATTTAAGGTTTTACTTTATTTAGTGGCATGATTAACACTCATGAAAACACTATTTGGATAAAGCCCATGAAAGATAATAGTTTTACTAAGTTAGTAATAATTTAGATGATAAGATCCTTATGCAAAAAAGTTGTGTTTCTATCAAGACAAGGTAATGAAAATGCATAAAGACTAGCATATGCTGAGCCTTCATGAGTTTGATGCATGAAACTTTTTGATCCAATAGAAGTTGAAGTATAGATATATTTGGGGATAGCATATGTGTGCTTGTTTTATGGGAAGTAGTTCACTAAACATGGCTTGTATGAGAACTCTATTTGGTATAAGTCACTCAAATGTCTGTGGAATATGTTCTTATGTGCTAGTTGTGTACAGTCCTTAGACTTGTGATACCAGGTCATCTTGTATAGGGAGTGTCATGATTTGATTCCATGATGAATGAGTCCACAATAGATGGATGTTTATGGTAAGGTGGTTTTAGGTATGGCATGAACCATACGAAGGGGGATGAATGATCCAGAGAGTATTCATCACTCCAAGTGACATTAGAGACATATCTCATTTGTTTTTAGCGTTGGCCAACACATGATGAATTTAGGATAAATTATTTCGCTAAATTCAAAAGGTTAACTAAAAAGTTACAAGAACTAATATGGATTGATACATGAGTAGACATTGCACCATCCTTATGGTCTTTCCAAGATATTTGGTGAAAGGATTGAAGTTCACTAAAAGACTGGCCACTGAAAAAATTTTTAAGAGGTCGTATTGACTTTTCTTACATATCAAGTGGCTACAATACCTTACTAAAGGCCAATCTTGGTTTATAATTTTAAATACACTTAATTGGTATGTTATCGTTATGATGGAAGCCTAATAGGCTACATACATAAGATTATCCATTGGATTAAAATTGAGATTTAATTAAGTATAACTTAATTAAATAAAAGGTATAATAAAGAGGAGTTAATTGAATTAGTTCAATTAAGAAAAATATAAAAGATAATTTGGATTTACAAAATCTAACTAGAGATGTCTTAATAAGGTAATAAAGATAAGGATATCTTATCAAGATTTATGTTTTTTTGTACACATGGTTTAAGGGATAATACTAAATAAAGCCATATAACTATATTTGGAAAATCAAGTAATTATTTGATAATTATTTAATATTATTTACATAGTGTAAAAATTGTTTTACTTGGGTCAAAAATTTTAATTATGAATAAAATTAGCTAATATGTAAATTTAAGGTTGGGCTAAAAGCCTTAATTATCAAGTTAAAAAAGTTTAGTTCTGAACTACTCCAAGTTAGGTTTGCTAATCAACTAGGTGCATGGAATACTACCTTTGGTGTGCTATTATGCAAAAATATTAATAAGTTAATACTAAGGCTCAATCTTGGACAAGCTGATTAAAATAATTTTAATTGGGCTCCGAGAAACACTCTAAAGTAGGGTTATTTTTAGGGCATGTTAGTAATGGGCTTAGTTGATGCATTAGTCAAGCCTAACCTAGCCCAAGTTGTATTAAAATACATTATTAAAGCTTTTTGGCTTATAAGAAGTGTATGAAAAACCTTGGCACCAATCCTTAGACATTCTTAAAGGGGTTTAGTGCAACCATTTTCTTCTTTAAGCTTCTTTTAAGCAACTGTGGTTTTTTTTAGTGTTCTTGAATCGTTCTTGATACATCAAAGGTAGAAAAATAGTTTTATAGCATTAGGAGATTAATTTTTTGCAAAAGTTGTGAAATTAGTTAAATCCCAAAATCCTTGCTTCCTAAGCCTGATAGTGCCAATTTGTATCCAAGTGGTTAGAAAGTGTTTTTTATCACAACGAAAGATAGAAAATCAATTTTCTATCCTAGAAGAATCAACCTAAATAAAAAATTATGATTTTTGAATCTGTTTATTGGCATATGCAAAAAATAGACATTTTCCTATGAAGTTATTTTTTCTTTTCTTTTGCGTAATTGGTAAGGGAATTATTCACGGAACACATTGGATCTATATTTATTGGCTGTGTATTTTTTGGTTAAGGCTTGAGAAGCCTTTTAGTTATCACTCGAGAACCACTAGAGCTCATGAAGGCTCCAATAGTCATCTTTGTGGATCAATGTTAGAGCCCAATACTTGAATTGCTTTTGGCCTCAAAAAAAGATCATAGTAATCAACCTATGGTGCGTTCGTGCAGGGATCAGCATTCTTAAAGTTACGAAGCTCTAAGTAGGTATGATATCTAAAAAATCTATGTTTTAAATTCCAGTTCAATCACATGGATATCTCTTTCTAGCATCCTAAGGATATTTGGGCATTTCTTTGTTTAATTCCATAGCATATGTTTAATTTTGATTTAATATTTATGCCTATGTTAATATGTATGAGCCCCGGATTACTTTTCGAATCATACGAAAGGGTGTTGGTGCACATTTCAAGAAAGCTATAGACCACTTTCTCTTTCATTTTTTTTATTTTTTCAAACTTTAAAAAAGAGAGAAAAAATCTAAAAAGAAGGAAATAGAGAGCTTTACTACTTTGATGTTTACTACTTGACATAATTTCTTTTATTGTTTTTTTTTATGATCTCATGAGTACTTTCTATTTATTTTTATTTTTAAAGGAGCTTCTAAAAAGATTTCTACAAGATTTTAAAAAAAGTTTTTATTTTGGTAAAGTTAAAGCTTTTGGTAGTTCTCATCTTACTTACTTTAATTCATGCATTTGCATTCTCTTTTTGGATCTTTACTTGTCTTGGATGAAATTGATTATGGTTTATATTGTTAGTTTTATAGCTTTGAATTAATCTTAGTTTTGATATAACCAAAACTTAAGTTTAATTAGCTTATAATTAAATGTTTTCAAGATTATTTTTAAGACTTCATATCTATAATTTAAAGATGTTTCAAATCTATATAGATCTTTAGAATATGTTTGAGACTTGTTTTAATAAGTTTCAAGGCAAGAAAAATCATTTTATAAGGTGCTTTTAATACATACTGATACAATATTTTAAATTATTAATACCTTGCTTAAAACCATTGTAAGTATTGATACAACAAGCCAAATTATCGATACAAAGCATGGAGTATCAGCACAAACTCCATAAGTATTGATATAAGTGCTTGGCAGTAGCTCAGGTTACGTGAAACCCTTGTCTATATCAACACAAGCCATGTTTGGATTGATACAACAAACTAAGTATTAATACAAGTGGTCTTTGTATTGACACCAGCCATAAAAAATCATAGGTCTCGAGACCAATCATCCTATAATGATACCAAGCTTCAAAATAGGCAAAATATTCAAACTTGTATCAATACCACAAGGTATGACTCAAGACTAAAAGCGCATATCTCAATGGTAACTTGAATTTAAGAGGCTCCAACTACTCTAAACCTTAGTCAAACATTACCAATGCCATATTGAAGATCAAGGATATAAATAAGCCTCTCCAACACCTCCATCAGCAGAGAATTAAGAAAAAAATAAGTATATAGTAACATTATTCATCTCTACAAGTCTTATAGTAGTTTTTTCATTATATAGGATTAATTATCCCCGTCTTTCATTGTATTTGTATTATATCATCATAAACATCCATCCCAAAGCTAAAACCTATAAATACCAAACCTTCTAAAGGTCATACTTGTTTACACCGAAGACCTCTATAAAAAGAGGGGGTTACTATTTTAGCCATTAAAAGGTAGAGAGGTTACTATCTTGTCCTCAAAAGGTAGAGAGGTTACTATCTTAACCTTGAAAGATAAAAAGGTTCTTATCCTAGCCTTGAAAGATAGAAAGGTTGCTATTTTAGCCTTGAAAGATAGAGAGGTTACTATTTAAGCTTGGAAAAGATTGCTATCTTACCTAAGGAAATACACATTCTCTTTTGTGCTTTAGGGCCAAATAAGTACAAACAAGTGTTCTAATGTAAGAACACCAAAAAGATATGGGACATGAAGGGACCAATCAAGTCAAGGAGTCTAAAATAAATATCTCATCTTTGACTATGAGATGTACAAGATGAAACCAGAAAAGAGCATTAAAGAGATGTCCAATCGATTCATTAGCTTGAAAGGTCTTAGGAAGATATATCCAATAAGGAGAAGGGCAAGAAAATGTTTAATAGTCTCTCTAAGTCATGGGCACGATTGATGAATTAAAGGATCTCAATCTCTTTACCTTAAATGAACTCATTAGACCACTTTTCACCTACGAACTGAAGATGAATCATGAAAAGGAGCAACCAAGGAAAGTTGAAGTTTCATTAAAGATTTCCATAAGTGAGAGAACAATGAAGATGAAGAGATGATCATCCTTGCCAAAAAGTTTAAGAAGTTTATCAAGATAAACAAAGGAAAATCATCTCAAAAAAGCAAAGCTAAAAAGATAATGTGCTGTAATTATAATAAACTGGGCCATGTCAATCACAATTGCTCTTTGTTGAAGAAAAATGAAAACATTTGTAGCCACTTAGGGTGATAGCGACATTGCCAATGATAAATAGTCCGATAATGAAGACCCGAATAATAAAATGCCTAACCTTGACTTCATGACCTTCGATGAGCTCGAGGTAACATTAAACTCTTGTCATTTAAATTCTTACACATTTGATGAATTGTAATATGTATTTTATGAACTTGCATTTGAGTTTGAGAAAAAGAATTTAAAACATAGAAAAATGATTGCAAAATTGAAAATTCAAAATGATTTATTGTTAAATTCAAAAATTAAGCTTCAAAAAGAAGACAAGGATTTAAAGAATAATTTTGATAATTCTAGGTTAAGAATTTAAATTTTAGAAAGAGTCAATTTCAATTTGAAAAAAAAATTAAAAAACTTGGAAAATGAAAAGAAAATTATTTTAGAAAAATCTTTTCAATTGAATATAACCAAGTGCATGCATTGCAATTTTAATGGTCATACCATACATACTTATCCTATCAAGAAAAGAACTTAATATAAAGTTAGGCATGTATGGGTTCCTAAGGGAACAAGGGACTTAGTAACTAACCTTCAAGGACCCAAGTTTATTTAGGTACCAAAAACCTAGTAAAAAGTCTCTTATAAATATGTTGAAGTAATGAGGAGAAAAATAATACCAATGGATGCTCTAGAAATATAAGGAAGTGTGATAGGTAACTTTTAAACATTAAGTTTAGTTTATCATATGTGGTAACTTATTCATGTTATATAGATATGTGTGTGTTTATATGTTTATTTATATATAATTTTTATAAAATACTATTTTGATGCAAAAATAATTTTAATGAAGACACATATCTTGCATCTTGACTATGTATGGGCTTGATTAAATATGCATTTAAAGATTATGTGCTTAATTGTGACATATTTCTATGGTTCATGAAATGATGTTATGAAACATTAACTCAAGCATAAATTATGCATAAAAGGTTAATTTTGATGATTTCATGTTTTTGAGTATTTAGCAAGCATTATTGCATGAGTAAATTGTATGCATATCCTTAAGCAGAGCATATAAAGCTTGCATACATGATTTGATGTAGTAAACATGCATTGACATGTGTTTATGTCTCCTTAATGCATTATGATCAGTTATGCTTGCATGAGACTTAGGATGTTTGATTATATTACCTGTTCATTTTTATGGTTTAAATAAGTTTGGAATACATTGAACATGTTTATAAACTGGTGCATATATGGTTTGAATGAAAATTTTTTATTTAAAGACTTTTGGTTGCATATTGCTTGAATCTAAGTTGCTTACATTACCAAAGATGTAAAATCTTTGACTCTCTATTTTAAAAGTGTTTTAATTTAAACTTTTGATCTTTTAAAAGAGTTTTCAATGATCAAAATCAAATGTTGACATGAAAACATCATATCATGGATTTTGGAAATGAAAATTTCATAGTTTTCAAAGCATTTTTCAAAAAAAAAAAAAAAAACAAAGGAAGTATCAATTTTTTTAGCTTTGTATCGATACCATGAACAAAAACCCAAAAAATAAAGTTTTATTGATACAAACTCCCCGTGTATTGATATAGTTCAGCAAGTATCAATACTGAAACCCTTACATTTTAGTGTAAACAGGCCATTTTGGCTAGTTCGAGCTGTTTTCAAACTAAAAATGCATATTTGATCTTTAATAGGCTTTCACTTAATATGCTTCATTTTTATGATTTCGACACTTGATAAACATCATTTCTTACTTATCATATGCTTGAACATTTTATTTGATAAATGGATGAGTTTATCACAAATCAAATGCATAACTACGTACTTATATTTGAATCATATGCTTATATGTACAAAATAGTTTTTATGCTTTAATTTAAATATATTATCTTTATAAAATTACAATTGATGCCATTGTGCTAACTATTATCAATCAGCCTCTAAATTAATAATTGGTATTTGTTTAATGAAAGTCTTATTTTCCAAACACTTGGTATCTTCTATTTTTTCTGTCAAAATTAGTGATTATTGAAAATATTCTTTTCAAAAAAAATTATATATATATATTATCTTTGATATCTTGATATTACTGATATCTATTCTTTGCCAAAACCTCTCTTAATTTTATGCAAGATTTCATGGAGATAAAGCCACTCTGAAAAAGATAAACACTTGCACGAAAACACAAAGAAGCAAACAAAGCATGCAACCTCACCAATAAACTATAGACATTTAAAGGATTGCTCAACACTTATATATATGGACTTAAAGTCAAAATGAGTATATCAACAAAGCTTGGTAAGGTTAAGGTGATTGCTAAACTTATGCCATGCAACTTTTATCTTTTAGCATTAAGGACATGCATGAGCTCATAATTAATAATTGGTATGTTTTTATGCCATATATACTTGAATTGTTTGTTTTGCATAAATCTTTGATCATGACCTATGAAAGCTTCAACAATTGGTATTCCATGTTTTGACTTTTAATTTAAAATGCTTATGTTTTTTATGTCGTTCATTGATTGAAATTGCTCAAATCGGTCTCATCATCAATCTTTGTATGAGCAGATGATTTTTTAACTTATGGAAGTTTGCCATGACCTTCTTTAAGAATTTTTTTTAACTTCCCATATGGTTACTTGAATGATTATGAGTATTATATATCTGTACAAAAAATTCAGCATTAGTATTCATTATGCATATAAACAACAATCAAAATTCAGTTTTAATAACAATTGTTATGTCCATTATACTCATAATCATGATTGTGCTTAAACATTCTACAAAGGAATACTTGAAATTTGAACTACACATGCACTTCATTGCCCATATTTTTTCTTAACAATTTGTATACATTTACTTCATTGCTTAATGACCTTGTATACCTCGGATGAATTCTTGCTTGATTTAGTATACCTAGCTTCAGCTTTGAATTAATCTACATTTTTTATATAACAAAAAAAGAGGGGAAATTTAGAGGTTAATTTTCTTGTTTTAATTGCATATCTACATGAAAGCAAAAAGGAAAGAGTATTGTTTCACGTGTTTTCATATTGATTATATCATGCATATGAAATGATTTATGTTGGTTTATAGTATTATGGCCTAATGCGATTTAGTCTGCCATTACCAAGTTTTGCACAAAGTGTTTTAAAAATTTTTCATATATTCAAAAAATGCTTTTATTAAGGGGGAACTTTTATTAAAATCTTTAAATGATAAAGAGGGAGTTTGTACAAGCAAATTCACTTTAAGTTTTGTCATACAAAAAAGGGGAAACTATTACTTTGTAGCTTTGAAATAATCTCAGTTTTGATATAATGAAAATTTAAGTTTAATTAGCTTGTAATTAAATGTTTTCAAGATTATGCTTAAGACTTCATATCATCGATCTAAAGATGTTTCAAATGAATATTGGTCCTCAGAATATGTTTGAGATTTGTTTTTATAAGTTTTAAGGCAAGAAAAATCATTTTATAAGGTGTTTTTAATGTGCATATTGATACAATGTTTCAAAGTATCAATACCTTGCCTAAAATCCTCATAAATATCGATACAATAAGCCAAAATATCTATACAAAGCATGAATTATTGATATAAATGCCATAAGTATCGATACAAGTCCTTGGCAGTAGCTAAGGTTATGTGAAACACTTGTCTATATCAATACAAACCATGTCTGTATCAATAGAACAAGTTAAGTATTTGTAATAGTGTTCTTTGCATCAAAACTAGCCATGAAAAATCACTTGGTCTTGATACCAATCATCTTGTATCGACACCAAGCTTTAAAATAGGCAAAATATTTAATCTTCTACTGATATGACAAGGTATGACTTGAGACTAGCAAAGCATATCTAAATGGTAACTTGAATTTAAGAGGCTCCCATGGCTACAAACCTTAATCAAACATTGCCAATGACCATATTAAAGATCAAGGCTATAAATAAGACTCTCCAACACCTCCATTAGTAGAGAATCAAGAAGAAAATGAGTGTATAGCACCATCATTTATCTTTACAAGTTTCATAGTGATTCTTTAATTGTATAGGATTAATTCTTCTTATCTTTCATTATATTCTTTGTATTGTATCATTGTAAACATCCATTCTAGAGCAAACCTGTAAACACTGAACCTTTTAAAAGTCATCTTTTTTTTTACACCTAAAACCTTTGTAAAAAAAGAAGGTTACTAGCTTAGCCATTAAAAGGTAGAGAGATTACTATGTTGTCTTAGAAAGATAAAGAGATTGCTATCTTAGCCTTGAAAGATAGAAAGGTTCCTATCATAGTCTTAAATGATAAAAAGGTTACTTTCTAAGCTTAAAAAAGATAAAGAGGTTACTACTCAACATTTAAAATTAGGGAAGAGGTTCTATCTCAACCTTGAAAAGATAGAGAGGTTACTACTTAGCCTATAAAAGTAGATAGTTCTATCTTAACCATAAAATATAGGAAAAAGGTTACTACTTAACCTTTAAAAGTAGAGGGTTCTATTTAAGCCATTAAAGATAGAGGGTTTTATCTCATCCATAAAGTATGGGGAAATTATAAAGGTTATACTTTATCCTTGAAAGGTAATCAATTCAGGTTGGCGAATTAGGAACTTCTTGGCAACTAAGGCCAAGGGAGAGGGCTTAAGCAAGTGAAGTTGAACCTCTATAAACCATTGTGTTTGCCTCTCTATCCCTTACTCATTTACTTATTTATTTCACTAGCTTGTAACCCCATCGCATTCACTGGTAGGATTTTTTAACTTGAATATTCAAAGTTTTAATTCAGAAAAGTTTTTGAGAAATCAATTCACCCTCTTCTTGATTTATTTCACCATATTCAAGATCTAACAAATATGTTTATTTAAATGCTCTCTTTTGTTTTCCTTGGCAAATATAGTTATGAGCTTGATGATTTTAAGCTATTTCAGTTAAGGTGATTAGTTATGTTAGATTTGTGTTTCATGAGGTAAACATTTTGTCATTAAAATGATTTTTGAAAATCTTTCCATATGTCATTTTTATGTAGAGTGGCTCAATAATTCATGCTTAATATGGTATTTTTTGTGATTTTTATGTTAGTGGGGTGCATTAAACAAACAAGTAGAGATTAAAGCATGAATGTAGGCAAAAAAGTTTTGTGTTTGTGTCCAAAATCAAAACTAATTCTCTAGCCCTTATTATTAGTTTATTTTTAATAAAAAACCAAACTCATTTTGGTTCCCCTTTTAACTCTTAGCTAAGCCCTTAATCAACCTTTGACAAAATCAAGGCTTTAACCTTTTAGGTGTTGTGCTTTGTGTCCAAAATCAAAAATGATTTTCTAGCCTTTACTTTCATTTTGGCAGTACCCATTGGTGTATTTTTTTTATATAAAAATAAAACTCATTTTGGCACTCGTAGCCAAGCCTTTTAAACATCTTTTAGCAAAACCAAGCCTTTAACCCTTTTAATGTTTTACTTAATGTACAAAATTAAAAACTAATTTTTCAACCCTTATTTTCATTTTTGCAATACTTATTAGCTTATTTTAAGCAAAAATCAAACTCATTTAGGTGTTCCCAAGCCCTTTAACCTAACCCCTAAGCCTACTTAGCAAAATTAAACCTTTAGGCTTTTGAAAATGTCACTTTTGTGTCTAAAACGAAACCATATTTTAATCTTTAAACCTCCAAGTCCAAACTCCTTCCAATCCAATCTAGGTTTCCTTTAAAATATCTAGATATTTTCATAGATGTTCAGATACTCTTCTTCATAAAAAGAAACACGTAATCCAAGTATTGTTTCTTAATTATTTGCAAGAATGATAAGATTATTGTGAAAAATTTCACGTTTATTCTGTCGGGTTGTCAGAAAGCATCTTGGAATCATTTTCACTCTAAGATCAACATTCTTATTTTAAAAGATTCATGTAAACATTTGTATGAAAGAATAAGTCTCTAGACTCTGTTGAATTGCTAAGGAGGTTGGAGAATTCTTTGACACAAAATGTTTATGTGATCATTTTAAATATAAAATAAAATGTGTTATTTACAAAGCATAGGAACTTTTTGGTATTTTATTGTTGCCTTTATAATTGTTTTATTTTTTTATTCCAAGATTAAATCTATATCTATGCATTCATAATAAAATGAACTCAGGAGCATTCATGAAATTGCATTTGTGTTTTGACCAATGAATGAGGTAGTATTCCTAAGTTAAAAGAATCCATCGATCCTTTGCCAAGTTAGTGTGGAGGACCCAATGATTATTGTTAATAATTGAATATCTTTTTAAAAATAAATGAATCAAGATTTTCAAATAATAAAACTTATGTACTTTGTCAAGCATGCCAAGGAGCATGGAAAATTTTTTCCATATTATTAGAATCTGATTTGTCCCTAAATAAAATTATTTGGTTAAAAAAATATGGGAGTTATTTTTAAATACAAAAAAATGAAATCAACTTGAGTCGATATTTAAGATAACACATGATTGGTAGGAAATAATTAAAAGGTGTTGTGGGGTGCTCTAACCTTCCCCACATGTGATTGATTTTAAAATATTTTACAAAAGACCGATTTTAATAAGTGGTCAATCACACTAAGCCTAAAAATATTGGTGACAACTCCTGAATATAGCCATTCATGGCCATGTTTTCCAACACATCTCACATAACATATCCATCGATGCCAAAACATAAGTTGTGCGAGCAATTTCTTGCAACACCTTTGCTTTGAAAACAAACTTTCCTTAAAATGCTTCATCGATATATATTGAATGTGTGCTTATGACTGCATGCAAGTACATGAAATGCGATGTACATGCATATTGTAGTCACCTAATTTTGTCTGAGGCTATTCCCTGATAGTCAAAAAAATCCAAGATCAAGGATTTAGCGACCACCTAGTAAGGGTAGAATTTTTTAAAGTGAATTAGATGTTTTCAAGGCCTATTTAGTTGTCCTGAAATGACTACAGGTGCATGTGTCAAAAGTAGCATCGTTTCAAGGATTGTATATAACAAATCTCAGATAAAAAGATGAATTTAAGGGTAAAATAATAAGCTTTTCACTTTGCACCTGTGAACTTTTGAAATTTATTTTTGCAGATGTTATTACAGTTAAATTTATCATTTTTTGAAATTTTCAAGATTTTTTTGTTAAATTTGGAAAATTGATCGTCGTATATATTTGTTGATACCAGAGTGGTACTTATGCCGATATGCACTTCGAAATATCAAAAATATTTGAGGAAAAATCTGTAAGTGTCAACTTGTCTATTTTTGTAATTAATTTTGAATTTTTCATAGTACTAAATAAAATTATTTGGTTAAATAAATATGAGAATTATTTTTAAATATAAAATATTGAAATCAACTTCAGTCGATATTTAAGATAACACGTGATTTGTAGGCAATAATTAATAGGTGTTATGGGGTGCTCTAACCTTCCCCACACATGATTGATTTTAAAATATTTTACAAAAGACCAATTTTAATAAGTGGCCAATCACACTAAGCCTAAAAATGTTGGTGGCATCTCCTAAGCATTGCCATTCGTGGCCATGTTTTCCAACACTTGTCAAATCACATATCCATTGATGCCAAAACATAAGTTGTGCGAGCAATTTATTATGACACGTTTGCTTTGAAAACAAACTTTCCATAAAATGCTTCATCCATAGTTATTGAATGTGCGATTCTGACTGCATGCAAGTACATGAAATGTTATATATGTACTTATTGTAGATACCTAATTTTGTTTGGGCCTATTCCCCAATAGTCCAAAATATCCAAGATCAAGAATTTAGCGACCACCCAGTAAAGGCAGAATTTCTTAAGCTGAGCTAGATGTTTCAAGGCCTATTTAGTTATGCTTAAATGACCCTAAGTGCATGTGACAAAAGCAGCACCATTTCAGGGATCTTATATAACAAATCTCAAATAAAAAGATAAATTTCAAGGTAAAATAATTAGCTTTTAACTTTGTACTTGTGAACATTTGAAATTTATTTCTACAAATGTTATTATGGTCAAATTTTTTGTTTTTTTAGAATTTTTTGAGAAGTTTTCGTTAAATTTGAGAAGTTGATTGTCATATATTTTTACAGATACCAGCATGGTATTTATGAGATATGCACTATGAAAAATTAGAAATTTTTACGAAAAAATTTGTAGGTGTCAATTTATCCATTTTTGTAATTAATTTTGAGTTTTTCAAAATACCATGAGTATCGTACTTGTAATTTTTTTTGCATAAAAATTGTTACAGATTTTAGATATTTATCTTTATTATTTTATAAATTAATATTTTGATTAAAGTGATGGATGAAATTCATTTTTCTAAAATTTGAACATATTTTTAAAATTTTCTCAATTTTAAAATATAATCTTTCTTTTATCTGTAAAATATTCAATGGAATCTTCTCGAATTTTAAACTACAAATTTCTTTAAAATTCACATTTAATTACCGTTAAATCAGTTTTTCAAAATTCATTTTATTTTATAAGTTTTACATTTTCTTTTTGTTTTCAAAATACATAGTTTTCTACTCCATAATTTTTTTATAAGATTTTTATAAGTTTATAATTTTTAAAATTCTTTAAATATTATTGTTTAATTCAAATTAGATCAGTTTTTCAAAACTCATTTTATTTTATGAGTTTTGTATTTCCTTTCAGAATTTTCCCTGTTTCAAGATACAAAGTTTTTTGCACAGTAAATCTTTTTGAGAAATTTTTTCGAGTATATAATTTCTACAATTTTGTTTCATTAAATTCATATTAAATCTTTTTTTTCAAAATTTAATTTATTTTATGAGTTTTAAAATTTTTTCTGTTACTGAGATGCAGAGTTTTCTGCTCTATAAATTTTTTAATAGGATTTTTCTAAGTTTATAATTTTTAAAATTTTTCAAATATTGTTTTCTAATTTTCATTAAATCAGTTTTGGAAAACTCAATTTATTTTCTGTGTTTTGCATTTTTTTCCATATAATAATTTTCCCCTGGTAAGGATTTTTCTCATAAAATTTTACAAGTTTGCTATTTTTAATATTTTTTATTTTACATAAAAATTGTTTTTATTATTAGATTAAATTAAATTTATCCTATGAAATTTTATTGTAAGTGCATAATTTTTAATTTTTATAATTAGTTTTTTAATAAATTTTTACTGTATAATTTTACATATTATACAAGCGTCATCTAGAAATCTCTAGAAATAATGATGCCATGCATCATGCAGTTCACTAAATGACAAACTTAATTAATTTAAATCAAATCACTTAATTAATAAAAATTGAAGAAATAAATAAAAATAATAAATAAAAAAATTTTTAGAAATTGGTGGAAGCCTCTAGACTTGCCGTCTTTCATCCACTATAAATAGGAGTTGGATTTCTTCATTTTAAGTTTTGGCTATTGAAAAAAAAAAGAAAAGAAGAAAAGAAAGAAAAAAAAACCAAAACACATAATTTTTCAAGCTTTCCTAAGGTAATTTCTTGTAAATTTCTTAATTTTTCTTTATTTCTTGTTTGAATCTTCTTTTTGATGAGCCAAATGAATACCTGTGCTCATGAAATTGAATTCATGTTGAAAGGCCAAGTATGATGGCTATGATTAAAGTTTTTTATTTTGGTTGTTTTAGTTAATTTTTGTTAGAAATAGTTTGATTTTCTTTGAGATTATTAGTGTTTGTTGATATGCATATTGTTATTTTACGTAAACATGTTTATATAATTTTTCTTAATATTTTCATGTGGTTTTATTGATTTATTCATTATTTTTTATATTTTTAGGCTTATTCATGCTTGGTAAAAATTCTAACATATATATATACATTAATATTTTATGAAAATATGTGATAAAAAAATTATTTATTGCTAAAATATCTTGCTAACAGAATCACATAGGGGCTGATTTTGTGATGTTTTAATTTTATTTAGCTTATTTTATATATATAGAAATATTAGGGACTAAATTCCAAAACTTGCAAAATTTTCTTTATGGCTATGTAGAAGTGTTTTTATGCTTAGCCTAACATATTTGGATGTGTTTTATTCATTTTATACCATTTTGGGGTCATTTTGTAATTTTAAAAAGTTTAGGGACTAATTTGCAAAATATGAAAAAATGGTTTTATGGCTATAGGTGTTTAGCTGAATCAATTTCATGACTATTAGTGTAGTTTTTGCATGATATATTTGGTGTTAATTTATGACTTTTCATTATATAAGTACTAAATTACAAAATAGAAAAAGTTTTAGGCTCATTAGGAAAAATCATTTAGGGGTAAAATGGTTTTTTTTATATTTTAAAAATATTTCTAACATTATGGTCTTCTATAAGGTTGTAGAAATTTTTAGACCTTTCATATTTTTTTGGTTTTTTTAGGGTATGAAATGTAATTTTCAAAAGTTTAGGGGCTTATTTGCAAAATTGCATAATTTTTGTTCTAAACCGATAAGTTCTTGGCCAAATTTATTAAATGATCTTTGGTTTGATTTTCATGTTTTTCTTTGATCAATTTTGTGTTTAACTATGATTTTATCTTGTATAGGGACCAAATTGCAAATTAAAAAAATATTAGGGATCATTTAGAAAACTTTGCATTTTAGGTCTAATACGATATTTTTGATATTTTAAAAATGTTTTTAACACTTCTATGGTCTTTGGTAAAGGTGTAAAAATTATTGAAACCTTTCTTATTCTATCGGTTTTTTATTAAGGTACGAAATGCAATTTTGAAAATATCATAAACCTATTAGCAATTTTTGCAATTTGGTCAATTTTGATATTAAAGTTACCTATGGAGGGTATAATGGTCATTTCATATCATTTCCAAGTCCTCTAGGTTACTGAGATACTTATAGGTCGAAGACACACCATAGGGATATTTAGTAATTTTCCTAAAACCAAGTCCTATATGATCATCGAGGTACTTTTATGTCGAAGGTGTACAATAGGAGTTGGTTCATTTGTTTATGATGTCATCGAAGCTTTTACGTTACTGAGATACTTATAGGTCGAAGGTACACCTTAGGGGCATTTTGATAATTTGTTTAGAATCGAGTCTTATGTGATCACTGGGATATTTCTCTGTTGAAGATGTACAATAGGAGTTGGTTCATTTCTTTATGATGTCATCCTGCATTTTAGGTTATCGAATACTTTTAGGTTGAAGAAAACCTTAGGGGTATTTTGATAATTTTCCTTAAAACCTTTTATGATCATCAAGATACTTATATGTTGAAGGTGTGTAATAGGGATAAGTCCTTCTTTTTGTAGAGTTATTATGTCCTTTAGGCTTAATTGGGATACATGGATGTTGAAGGTAGACCTAAGGGATACTTTAGTAATTAACGTTAGAATCAAGTTCTATGTCATCACCAAGATACTTTTGTGTCGAAGGTGTACAGTAGGAATAGGTTCATTTTCTATAAAGATATTAAATAGCTTAAGGTACCGGGATACAAATATGTCAAAGGTACACCTTAAAGGCATTCTAATAATTTATTTTAGAATCAAGTCCTTTAGTGTCACCTGGATACTTTTCGATCGAAGGTGTACTCTTGGGGACATGTTGGTCGCTTTCACCAAATTAGAGTCCTCAGAGTCAAGTTTTGTATATTTCATCTAAACCTAGTCTTAGGATAATTTTTAATATTATTAATAAAATTAGAATTTTTGAAAATTAAGGCAATGTCATCGATGTTAATTATAATACATAGAATTTCTTCCAGTATATTTTAGAGATACTACAGATTATTTAAATAACGAGATATCCTTTTAAAAATATGAAAATCAAGATTTCTTTGAATTTTCAAAAAATAAAACTTTTGTATTTCACCAGCTTTCCAGTGAGGTACGAAAGAGAATGATGATAACTTCCATGTTCTCTTGGTTCTTAAATTGGGTGTGGAAAATATTTTGATTTTCAAAAATATTAAAACTTGATTCTCATCCGGAATAATAAATTTGTTTCATAAAATTTTATTTTTATTTTTATTTTTATTTTTATAAATAGGAATCATAATTAAATATCTAATCTTGAAATTGAATAAAAATTAAAATTTAAGTTAACATGGGATTAGTAAGGCATCGATTGTCAGTCATCATGAGAGAGTCGATCCTTATTTGTGATTATAACCAGCTCCTAAATCGTTTCATGCAATCTTTAGTATGAGCGCAGACCTCGGAGTTTATTTTTAAGGGTTTTGTAACCCTCAAAATGCGAACTCTAGTAGCTGAATCTCACTTGGCTAAAACAAGATTGGTGGCAACTCTGAAATAAATGGTCATTTCATAATGACTATTTAGAGTTCAGTTGAGTGAGCAATTCATCTCGACAACTCAAGTCCCCAAATATAAAAAATAAAGAATAATAAAATAATAATGATATGGGCCCTAAAAAATAAAAGAATAACGATATATAGATATATAGAGGCACAATGGGTACACCAGCCACTTTAAGTTGAGCTAGTCAGGATTCGTATAGGCCATATTGCGACAAATATTATCTGTGAGTTATGTCCTTGATAAATGTTAATATGAAATGCAATGCTTGTATGTTTCTAAATGATGAAACCATGTGATTTATGAACAAACAAAATAAAATTATGCCGAGAAATAAGGAAAATGACATTTAAACTCAAAACTTTTCTTTTCTGTGTTTTATTTTTGAAGAAAAAACAAATATTAAGAAAAGTATATTATTTGACTTTTCTTGGAGAAATAGAAAATAACGAAAGAGAAAAAAAATATTCAGATATTTTTTAAAGGAAAACAAATAGAAGCCATTTTTTTCTTTAAAAAAAGAAATTAAATGCAAGGCTTCTTATTTATTTAATCATATTTTATTAAGAGAACTAAAGAAGCTAAAAAGCTAAAATGGAAGTAATCTTTTAGGTTTCTTTTCTTAACGAAAATAAAGCTAAAAATTTTTAGCTTCTTAATTTTAAAAATGAAAGAGAACCCATTTTATTTTATAAGAAGAAAGTTAAAAAGAACATTTTTATTTATTATTTAGAATTTTTTTAAGAAAACAAAAATATAATTAAAAACAACCATTTGTTCATTTTGAAGAAAAAGAAATTTTTTTTCTAAAGATCATGAAACTAATTATTATTTTTTGGAAAAAGAAGCATTTTTTTTAGAAAAATCCCTTTTATTTGAAAAATGCATAATTTTTGAAGCAAAAAATAAATAAGTAAATATAAGAAATACTAATTTCGGACAAACACTAAGTACTTTACCTAAAAAAACCAAAAGATTATCATTTACTAGAAAAAAAATAAATAAAATTTTCAAAGCATTCCCTCATATGTTTTAATCTAGGCATTTTTTACAAATGCTGATTATGGCTTTACCCTTGGTTAGCCTTTTAGGGTTTTTTATGTTAGGCAGGGATCTATTCATAGGTTTTTTACCAAACTAATCTTGTTTATTAAATTAATTATGAAATTATTATTGTTTTAAAACTATTTACCAAAAGATTACTATTTTTGCCTGCATTTTATTTTTTCAGTATTTACCAGAAAATGCCATGCTCGTAAGAACAATAGTATTTTGGCAATTAGTTTAATAAACAACATTAGTTTGGTCAAAAAGCCTCTATTCACATCTATGGGTCCCCAAATTGTTCCTCACTATTGTCCATGAGGACTAGTAGGACACCCCGTTTCTCACTTGTTACAAGCTACAAACGGAGGAGTTTCAATTTGATTATAAGTATTTATCAGGCATATGCAGAGTTTATCATTTCACGAAAAATTTAGGTACTTTACACCTTAAGTTTTGCTTGCCCTATGTGAAAGTTATCATCTAGTAAGAGAGTAGGTACTTTACCCCCTTCTAAATGTTCAGAGCTAGAGAATAGAGCTCATGTTATGCAAATGCATGTGTGGGTGTGTGAACGAGGGTAAAACCATCAATAATTATTTCAAACCTCTATCCTAAATACCTTAACAATTGTTATCATTATTGAATAAAAACAACAAAGAAAACATAAATAATAAATATTTAAACATGAGTGCAAGAAATAATTTAAAAAAATAAGGGCATTAAAATTAAAAATCAATTAAGTCCATTAAATTAAAGCATAGGATAACACATGAATAGTTACTACTTCAACTTTCAAAGGTCCTAGCAGAGTTGCCAATTTGTTATAATGATTTTTTTATTGCTAGATGACTTTTTGAAACACGAGTCACCACCTATCTTTTTTGGATTAGGCGTGATTGGACATAAAAAATTAATTTAATAAAATTTTAAAGCCAATTAAACATTACAAAAATATAACTTTGGTTTGTGATAAAAGAAATTGGTTTAAGAGTAATTATGCATGGGAAAGGTATTAGTACTCCCATGACACTTATTTAAAAATTGGTACCATTTGATAATGTGTTATCTTTTAGCCTTAATTTTCATATTTAAAATTAATTCCCTTAAATTTCATTTTCTAAAAAAAGGACTTTAATTCTTTTTTATTATTTTTTTAATGAAAAACAAAATCTTTATCATTATTATTGTTCTTTGAACTTTTTTTTAAAAAATGAGAATCTTTTATATAAAAAATCCCGTTAATTACTTCAAAACCTTGGTAGTATCTAATGATATTTTTTTTATCTCAAGATTTCCCTAAAATCACTGCTTGTTAATTCCTTATAGTCTACCAGTGGAGATTCAGTATGCACTTTTACTTTTAAAATTTCTTTCCAAAATAATTTTATTTATGCAAAATAATATTTTACATTTATCAAAATAAATGCAAATACTTATTGAAAATACTCGTTAAGTACTTCCAATAATTTTAGTGATATTTAACGTACTTTTCTCAGCTCAAGATTTGTTAGAAATCACTGCTTTTGAAATATATAAAATTTCCTCATCAATGATTCGCATTCACTTTCTATTTGCATGGATCCACGAGTGCTGAAAAATGTGATGCATAGGACTAATAGTTTTTAAATTTATTTTTTAAATATATTTATTTTAAAGGATTATTCACATAAAAAAAATCATATTCATAAAAATAATTTTTGAGACACTCAAATTTTGCTGCGTCTCATTAATTAATTTTACTTAGAACATTTCGAGAAAAAAATAATACTTTAACTTTCCTTAGAAATATATTACTTTTCGACATTTCTTTTTGGATAAATAATCATTTTATTTTAACATTTATATCTATATTTTTAAATTTTATTTTGACATTTTATATGAAAATGCTTTAGTGGCTATTTAAAGAAAAATCATCCACGTAAAAATAATTGTTGAGATAGCCAACAGTTCTGGTAACATCTCACTAATCATCTTTACTCGGAATATTGAAAGAAATATTGATATTTATAGTTGGTTTCTAAAAACAATCCCTTTAAAAGATATTTCAAAAATAGTCACTTTTTATTTCAGAATTTATTTTATTTATCTATAAAATGATAGCAGAAAATTTCTTTTTTTACCATAAAGCATATATTATTTTAATAAATTTTGCGTACACATAAATGTAACAAAGAACAAATAAATATAAATTAAATAAATAAATGAACCTGTATAAAAAAAAGCATAAAGAAAAGGAATAATTCCCACGAGCTTTTGGGCTTAGAATTCAAACGAATTGGACTTGCTTTGAGCAATAAAACCAAATTGGGCGCCGGACTTGACGATGAGTCAGCCAAGTTGCTCCTTTTCTTTTTCTTTTTTTTTTTTAATTTTTTTTATTTTCCATCTTATTTTCTTCTTCTTTTTTTTAACCGGGTTACATGTCGACCCGGCTCTGCGTCGGATCGGTTCGCAGGTCATACGGATGTGGGAGATACATGTTTGGCTATTACATTGATAGACACAGGAAATTAATTGCCAAATTGAAAAACGATAGCATTGATGAAGCTTCAATTGCTAATTTTCAACAGATATATCAACCAGAAACCTTTTTCCATTTGTGGGTCATTAAGCATTTGTGGGAAGGCCGGCGAGAAGGGAGTCAAAGATTGAGTTGGATGGTCAGAGAACGGAAGAGAGAACAATTTTTTTTCTTAAAAATTTAAATCTATTATTATTTACTTCCAAGGTCTAATCACTTTTAATTTTTCTTAATGAGGTAATAATTGCGATTATTTGATTGTGTGTATTATGTGCAATGCTGACCCATCAAATATAAATCGTCAAATTTTTTGATGATTTTTTTTTATTTTTAAAATATACATTTTATAATTATAAGACTATTTTTGTTTACGAGGGCATTTTTAAGGTCACTTATAAATTAAAACAGATACAAAATATACAAGGGTTTTCAAAAATATCGAGGGCATGGTTTAGAGGAGAAAACGGGAATATTATTAAAGGGAGTCGATAAATATATAGAGAGAGAGAATAGAAGGATTTACATTAATTAATGTAAAATTAAATTAGTTTTACAAGCTTGTGTAACTTTTTATATAATTAATATTTTAAAAAATTGACTGTTGGATTTAGCAGTATAATTATATTTATCATGCATGTAAAATTTTGAATCAATCTAATATCTTTATCATATCGATTAAGAATAATATTTTTTAAATATATATATGATGGTTGGAAGGTTTTTACATCTAAAAAATAAGTTAGATTTTAAATTTACTTAAAATTTGACATATCATGCCCCAAATTAAAGCACAATAGATGTGCATATCTACAAAAATAATATCATAAATATGCAAGGCAATCAAATAATAAAATAGAATTCCAAGAAATCAATGTTTATAAAAATATAACAAATTGAGTTGTTTAAAATCATGTGCGAAAATGTATTTAAAAGAATAACATAATATTTAAAACTAAAAGTTTGAAACCTTCAATAATCTATCAAATAATAGCCTCAAAAAGTTTAAGTTTTTTCTAGCACAATAAAATCTTAAAAAAATGTACAAAATTCAAAACATCACTCCTCATGTTGCCCTGTGTCTGACCACAATTAGGACCTATAAAATATTAGAGAATATAATGAGTATAAAAACCATTATTCTTAGTTAATGGCACAGTTCAATACAAAACAACTATTCTCAATTGATGGCATAGTTTGAAGCTAGTTTCTAATCACAAAATACACGTCGACATGCCCAACAATTAACTCCCATATTAAGAAAGCATTCAGAAAACGAAAATCAAATTATCTATAATGTATCATATGTACATTTTTTGTATTTAAAAAGAAAACAAATTTTATCCATAAAACATATCTCGAGCACATTCTTTTTTTTTTTTTTCATATAAATCATTTAGTAGAATCATAGCAAAATTAGAGTCATAAAAATATATGGATGAATAGCACAAATATATTCATATCCGGTTCTAAAGAACTTTAGTTTTCATGCTTAACCCATTTTGCTAAAACATGAGACAAAATATCATATTTTTGCATACGTATATAAAAATATTAAGGACTAATTTTTAAGAAATTAAATATCAAATGGAATATCAAGTTACTTATATAATTCGCTAAATTGATACTGGAGTCATAAATCGCACAAATCTCTTGATAGACTAATGATTAAAAAATATATTTAAAGATTAAAATTTAACAACGTGCAATTTTTCGTTGATCATCTAGGAACATTTAGGTTATGTGGCAACCTCCTTAACAAATAGAAACTTTCTTAATAATAAAAATATTTAAAACTTAGTAAAATTGGAAAAACATAAAATTAGTATTAGTGAATTTTATGAAAATATAATTACCATCTAGATAAATTTCATATTTTTTAATATATATATATACACACACACACAAATAGGTTATTCGCAAAATCAAGTAAAATCGAGATAATTTCAAAAATATATATTTAAATATGTAAAAATTCACTAAAAGTAGTAAAATTAAAATTAAAATTAAAATTTATTTTTAACCTAAATGATTAAAATTAAAAGTAATATTCATAAATATATATTTATTTTAACCAAACATATTTTATATTGGCCAAAAATAAATTAAAAATAATTAAAAATGATTTCCTTTTAATTTTAGAATTTTAACGATCTATTATCACATTTAGCTGACTTAAAGGAATATAAATCCAAATTCATGTAAACATTGATGACATTTAAAAACATGATTCCACAGTCAGAATATAATACTATGACATGGAATTTTGTTTCGACTAAAACTGTTTCATAGAGCCTTAGTTTCGGGGGTGTAAACTTTGAAAATTATCATAAAAAGCCTAGTACTTTTTAGGTTTTTCAGATTTATAGATTCAATTGACATACTTTAGGGCTTCAGTTCTCTTCACACAGAACTCATATGATTAAGTTAATTTTACTAGAAGTAAGTTTAGGTTCTGTATTGTAAAATCCATTTAAGTCTTAACAGAAATGGTCACCGAAAAATGATTTTCTGGTGACCAAAAATTGGCTGGTTAGAATGGTTATTGTTAGTAATATTAGCTTTGAATAAATATTGGTTTTGATGTAATGAAAAATTAAGCTTAATTAGGTTCTAACTAAATATTTTCAACTTAATATTTTTCTTTAAGTTATTTGGAATATACTTTAAAAGATACTCAAATGCGTCTAACTCTTTAACTTACTCAAAATTTTGTTCTTAATGCATACTTTAGTATAAAACATTTTTGGGATAAGTTTTAAAAGTTTTAAAGCCATGAAAAACACTTCAAAAATTATTTTCAAATGAATGTATCAATACACTAGGTGTATATATCGATACAATGCTTGGCAGTAGCTAAACTAAGTTGAAACCCTCATTTGTATTGATACAATTGAGCAATGCATCGATACAATCCTTACATGTATTGATACGTGGCTTTCCAATGATTATATTTTGTATGTTGAAATGCAATGGATCGATACCCAAGGTATTCCTGTCGATAAATCATTACAAGAATGAACAGGAATCACATTAATGAAGCTTCCAACAACTCTATTACATCCCTAACAAGTCCCAACGATGATTATAATTTTCCTAGCTATAAAAAGGCTTAAACACATCCATAAGAAAGAATTAAGACAAGTATGAGCACATAGCCAAATCTTTCATCCATTTCAATTTTTTAAGTTAGTTTAAATTTTGTACAAGGTTAATTCTTCCTATCATTTTGTATTCATTGTATTATATAATTTTAATCATCTTTCCTTGAGCTCAAACTTGTAAACACCAAACCTTGTAAAGATCTTCATTGTTTATAGTTCAAACCTTAGGAGGTTACAACCATTAGCCATTAAAATGTATAGAGGTTACTATCTTATCCTAAAAAGATATAAAAGATAGAGGTTATATCTTAGCCTATGTAAAAGATAGGGAGTTGTAAAGGTTGTAGACACCTCATTTTGTCTGAACAATTTTCGGTATCTTAGGAATTAGGTATAAGGTAAAAAAATAAAAAAATAGAAATAAAGCTGGGGGACGATCATAGCCCAGCGACAAAGTTTTTTTTGGGGAAGGTCTAAAATGTCTATAGAATGTCTTAAAGAAAAATGCAAAAACAAGGCATCAAAGGTTATTTTCAGGGTGCCATTGGAGTCATTCAGGTGAATGTGCGAGCTAATTTTCATCTCTTTGTTACTAAGATAAGACAACTCAAGGAACCTAAGGTATGTGCGAGTCATATGGGTCCTTAAACACTATCACGAGTCTTTCATGTTACCACAAGTTTGAATTTCCATATGTAGCATCAATACATGAGGGTTTGGTATCGATACCTAAGGTGTGGTATTGATGCCTAGCATGATTGTATTGATACAAGTCTTGGCAGTAGCTAAAGTTATGATTTTTGGGAAAATGTATCGATACACGAGCATGACTATCAATACAAGCCCACGAAGTATCGATATAGGGCTCTAAAGTTTCGAGATTAAAAATAATATTTGTTCTTAGTATCGATACACACCTCATTGTATCGACACTTAGGAAAAAATTACCTTGTGTATTGATATAGTAAGGCATTTTGCCCTACTCGAACCATTTTTCAACCTTCAAAAATCTGATTCAAACATGTGTTTAGAACCAACAAACCATCATAAAGCATTACAAACCTTGACTTTGGGCCAATGACTGGATTTAAACAAGTTCACGGCCCAAGCAACCAATGCCAAAGGTCACTTTCATAAAAGATATGGTAGTAAAAGGGTGGTAGGCATATCAGCAGTTGGGAGTCTATTACAGCCTTTTTAATTTCTTTCTTAGCATGGCAGAACCAATAGCAATGTGGGTGTAGACTGAGCATGTTACCTGGATGCCTCCTTGTGCAAAGAAGAAAACCTAACAATGCCCTTGGTTTGTCTCCTAAAACCATTGGCTGAGCAAAAAGCTAAATAGAACTAGGTACCTCAGAAAAAAAAGGGCTCCCAACTATAAAAAACACTCTCCAGCAATTTCAAAAAACTATTCAGCATCCCCACAAATCCTTCAACCATTCACAGCCTCAAAAACGCTTCCAAAAACACTGTTTCATTAACTTCCATACTCCATTCTTATAGCTACCCCAAACCACCAGTGGAAAACCTTTAAAAACCTAACCTTACACATATTTTAATCCTTACCATCAACCATACTACCAAAAAGCTACTTCCTTTCATCCTTTTCTTGCTAAATAATAGCAAGGAAAAGGAAGAAATTGAGCCTATAGCCACTGTTCTGAGAAAAAGGGAAGTTTAAGTTTTTGGTATATACCCTCTACCTTGATCTTTATATTTTATGTTTTGTCATTAACATCATCTTAGTAAACCCTTTTTATGCTTTTATGGCCACTTTAGGACTCCCATGCATCCTTGTGGCTTTGGTTGCAGTAGTTTAGGATCTTGATGTTTTCTTGGTGCCTACATGCTGTTTGGTTAACTAAGCATGTTCCTTTGCATTTTCATCAAAATAACAGTCGCTGTCCATGTGACCTTCCTTCCACATTCACATCTATATCTCATGCTTAAAGCATGCATCTTAACATGTCACAAGTATGCCCACACATTTTCTAGCAGCTTAATAGGTTTCATGAAATAAAAATGCCTTTTTTAGCATGTTCATCCTAAGTATGTTCATGCATCTATATATCATTTCATGCATTCTTTTTATCTTTTCTATGAAGAATGTCATCTTTGTTTGTGCATATATGCTTTTCATGTTCTATATTATGTTTGTGGCACTTTGCTTGTGCTGAGATGCTTGTTTGAATGCTAGAAAACCTGATTTTAAAAAAATATCCCTAAGTTAAGCACACGCTATCTCCCACACATGGAGAAATAACATGAGCTTAAAATTTTTATGAAGTTAGCTTTCCAACCTTGGGGGCAAAGCAAGCATTCAATTCTGGATTCATGGAAGAATAAGTATAAGAATACTAGTTTTCGAAAATGAAATGAAGTCTTTTACTTGAAAAATGTGAATCCTTGGTCTTTAGCCAAACAGCCTAATGATGGCATGGTCAATGGGTTGTTCCATCATCCCAAACTACTCTGGGACTGTGGAATGAACTTGTGGCACCCATGTCAACCTCTCATCTCAGTTACGGATGTTGGAACATCAATAGCCCAAGCTCAACCTAATGAAAAACCAAAAAGACCGAACACCTCTTATGTTTTGTTCTGGCAGCATAGCAATCTGACATTGAAAAATCATTTAAAAATAAAAATGATCTATCCAGAATCTATTGGTATTTTTCCCTTGAAGAATTTCAAATTACCTTTCCAACAATATCTCATTTACCTTCAAATCATCTCGAATGAAATAGTTATGATTTTTTGAATCTTTATTGTCTAGAACCCTAGCTCTAGCAAGCATATTGCTATTCGGGCTATTTCGGCCCAACAAACAACATTTTTTAATCCCTTGAATATTTTTCCCATATAGTTCATGAAATTCCATTTTTAAAATGGTATTATTCACATTTTAACAATTCTGGATGAATCTGAAATGATTTTTCAAAGTCTTTCATACCTTTACCCTGTACATGCTGCTAGTTTTGAGTCAAGTTGAAATTCAAAAATTAATTCAGCCTAGAAAATGATTTTCTAAGATTTTTACATTAATCCTCATTGAGTTATCTTTCTAGTGGTACCTCGTTTACCCTTCAAGACCTCTGGATAAGCTCAAAATAAATTCAGAAAGAGAAATGATGCAATGTTGTCCTTTATTTCTAACCCAATGTTCAAAACACTTCTATTGAGGCATTTGAACACCTAATGATCTACTTAACTCATTCCCATGACCTAAGCCCTTAAGATTAGGACCAAACCTAAATAGAAGAGGAACATTTTAACCAAACCTTTGGCTCTGGATTTTCAAAGATCTCTCTATCAAAAAATGACCCGTTCCTCTTGAACATCAATATTTTTCATTTTCGGGGATACTCCAACCCCACTACTCCGAGGGCATACTCCAACCCCACTTTTACCTCAAATCCAATATCAAACTTCCTTTTTTGAGGATACTCTATTGTAATGTACTTCGAGGTGGATCCCCACAAATCTATGGGCGCGTATGACTTAAAATATTTTTCTAACTCAGAAATATCTTCTTGACCGAGACTTTTCTTTCTCGATGTGATAAGAACGAGAATGTACGGATTCTCGACTTATGATACAGTGAAGGGGACCATAAGATGAATCGCTCTTTTTATTGGTCTTGGATGACCATCACGAAATGGCCAATGCTTGGAGTCACCACCAATCATTTTGGGCTAGGCATGATCGAATGCCTATTAAAACCTATGTTTTGAGTTACGAAACTTAAAACATCGATCTTATGGTCTACGTAGTACAAAGACTTGTCATTTAGGTTTGAGAGTTGGTTACGCATGATGAGGTACAAACCTCTTTGTGACGCCCAAAATCGGTACCATACTAGCGATGTCTTATCTTGATTTTGATTCTTTTGATCTTAACTCATCATTATTTTGATATAACCCTTTTTAATGCATGAATCTTATAGAGATATAAATCTAGGTTTTAATGAAAAAGATTTAATCTTATATATGCCCTAAAGAGATAGGGAATATAGAGATTTTCAATAAAATGACCTCTAGATTTTACTTTAAAAATGGAATGTTCCACTTTGGGCACTGGAGAGATACCCATACGGAGCATTACCTTTAATTTTATTTGAAATGATTTGAAAACATGAACGCAAACAATCATCACAAAGAAATCACGTTAGTGAGGTAACAAATGAAGCAACATAGCATGGATCATTCAATGCAATGAAAAGGAATGGAGTATTGGAATTTATCTCACAATTATCATTTATTATTTAGGAATAACTGAATCGACAATTTTTTAGATGCATCTGGTTTTCTTGATTAAATGGGGTTTGTTTGACATATTCATAGGAATCCAAGAAGGAAAAAAAGATTAATTATAGTTGAAAGACAGGGTTGGAGTGTCCTTTCAAAAAGATGGGGTTGGAATATACCTGTGGATGACAAATAATTTTGACTAAGAAAGATTTTTAGATCTTGACAATTTTGAAAAAGGGGGTTGGAGTATCCCCTCAAAAGATCAGGGTTGGAGTATCCCCGTGGATTACAAATCATTTTGACAAAGGATGATTTTTCAATCTCGACAATTTAGAAAAGCGAGGTTAGAGTATCCCTTTGAAAAGTCAAGGTTAGAGTATCTCCAAAAGTGACATGTCTGGCACTCTTTAGAGAAATTGAGTTAGAAAACTTAAATTGACAAAACCTTGTGATTTAGAAAATGAGTGAGCATTTTGATGACTTTTGGCCAAAGAAATTATAGTGAATGAGGACGGTAAAGATGTAAAGTATGTTTGTGCCTTGATACGAGCTTATGGCAGATCAAGGTGCTGTGGTGACATTTGAATGTCTCAAAATAAAGCTCAGGGAAACAACTTAATTTTGACCATAACCAAAAATAGGGGACAATATCGCACTATCCCGCTTCTCAAATTTATTCTAATTGGTTTGAAGGATTTAGAAGGTGGACAAGACACCATTAGAAAGGAAACTCGATGAGGGTCAATCTAAAAGTGTTCCCAATATCCCAAAAGGTCACTTTCCATGGAAATAAATTTTCAAGTTTGGATTGATTGTGCTGCTGGCAGAGCATACGAGGGATAAGGTGTGTCAAAATTTAAAAAATCACCCCG